>LZPO01018726.1:2827-17641 GCA_001675575.1 Neotoma lepida | reverse complement strand
TGGTTTTTCGAGACAGAGTTTCTCTGTGTAGCTTTGGCGCCTTTCCTGGAACTCACTCTGTAGTCCAGGCTGGTCTCGAACTCACAGAGATCTGCCTACCTCTGCCTCCCAAGTGCTGGGATTAAAGGCGAGTGCCACCACCACCCGGCCAAAACAGTTCTTATGGAAATATTAGATTTTCTACAAAAGACATTATGTCATACAAAAAAATAAGGTAATTTCAATCCTTTAGTTCAAAATTAGATGCTTATTATTTCTTTTGCTTGCCTAATTCTTTTAGGTAATATTTGTCATGCTATGTTGAGTAGAAGTGATAAGCCTCTGCATCTGTGCATTGTTGTTCATCTTAAAGGAACTGCTTTCAGCTTTTACCACTGGGATAGTGGTAGTTTGTTGCAAGAATTTTGATCGCACTGTGACACACCGAGACTGTNAAATAATTTTTACCTTGAATCAGGGGGCAGAGCTAGCAACTAAATAACTGGAATTGGTCATAGAGAAGTCAGAAATTTGGATAAAGACGCACAGGAAGGAAAGGGTGAGGACTTGAGTTTGGCCCTTCATTTTAATTATGGGATGAGTGAAGAGACACATCTCATGTTGGGTCTCTGGCCAAAAAGTAAGGTCAGCTTTTCTCTTCTTGGCTTCTCTGATCTGGCAGGTTTTCACCCCACATCTAACTTCTGAGTCTTTATTAGTAAACAGAACAGTAGAGACTTGTTTAAACCTACATGTCGCAGCTGTAGAGGGGCTGTGGGACTGGAAGGTCCTCCAGGCTGCGGCCTGAGTGCCTGCTGGGGCATTGACTGCGGGGCTGTGGGGTTGCAAATGAAAATTAAAGTATCAGTTGATTCATGTGCAGCTACTAAGCTGACAGAAAAAAATCAGTATTTGAGTATTTTCTACATATATTGTCTTATAGAAAATAATTTCTATTTCTGGTTTATTGCATGTTTTGTTACAAAATTGCATCTTGCCAGTGTATTTTTGGGCTTACAGTGACATAATATAATTTTGCTCTTAATTTATTGTAGTAATGCTATCATAACTATTGATATTTTTATTTATTGAACCATCCTTGCATCAAAGGCATAAATCCCACTTAGTCATGATGTATAACTTTTTCAATATTGTATGTCATTCTGCTTGCTTCATGAGTATTTTATAATCTATGAGCATCAGAGAAAGTGTCATGTAATGAGAATTCTAAGTGTAGAGCCACAATATTTGTTTGAACATTTCATATGCTGATATAATCTTTTCAATAATAGGATATTTAATATTTTGTTTTTATACCTATCAAGGATGTTATCTACTTTCTTTCTTTCCTTTGGTATTAGATTTTTGTTAACTTCATAAAATGCATTGAGATTTGCTCCCTGCTCCTTACAATTTTTTGGAAGAGTTTAAGAGACTTGTATTGATATTTTTCTTTAAATTTAGTAGAATTCATTGGTAAAACAATCTCTTAGTACATATTTCCATTTTGTAGCTAGAACTTTTGAAAAATATTTTATTAATTATTTCAGAATTCCATCCAATATATTTTGATAATATTCACCTCCACTTCCCAGGTATCTAACCAGACCCATCTCCCTACCTACCCTACTTTGTGTCCTCTTTTATCAACCAATTTAGTCTAATTTTTGCTGCTAACAATCCTGGGTGTGTGGCCATACACAGGGATGTGCTCAACCTTCAGAGACAACACCTCCTCAAAAAATAATTTATTCTCCCATTCTGTCTTAGTTAGGATTTTTCTATTGCTGTGGAAAGACACCATGACCATGGAACCTATTAAAAGGAAACCATTTAATTGAGGAGGTTTGCTTACAGCTTCAGAGGTTCAGTCCATTATCATCATGACAGGGAACATGATGGCGTGCAGGCAGGTGTGGTGCTAGAGGAATAGTTGTGAGTCCTACATCTTGCAGGCAACAGGAGGTCAACTGACACATTGAGCAGTATCCTGAGCATAGAAAACCTCAAGGTCTATCCCCAGAGTGACACACTTTGTCCAAGAAGGACATATCCACTTTAATAAAGGCAAATTTCCTAATAGTGCCACTCTTTATGAGATTATGAGGGCCAATTACATTCAAACTACCACACTCTCTCAGCAGCTGTCAATTGTCAATAGATCCTTCAATAGAGATTGAAATTTTGTGCCCACCTTCCCCCCCCAATACTGAGATTTTGTCTGCCTTGAGATTATATAGGTCTTTCATGCTTTTACAACTACTGTGTTTTCAGTTTCATTTGTTTTTATTTTATAATCTCACTCTTTCAATGCTTTGTTTGACCCATTGATTTGATAGTACACTGTGTAGTCTTCACATACTTGCAGGGTTTCCTTGTACCACTGAAATATTTCTTATTCCAATGTATTAGATAGCAGACTACCTAAACATTCAAAGTAAACACTAATATAACTGAAGGGGAAATGAAAGACAAGACAAAAGTAGCAGAAATNTTTAATACTTCATTTTAATAATTGATAAAAACAACTAGNGACAGAAACAGAACTGAGGACTTAGGCAGCACAAAACATCAAATGGGTCTAATAAACATCCAAAATTAATTTCATTAATAATAGAATTGTATNTCATTACATACACACTGTCCTCAAGTATCTCAGAGAATTCTCCAAGATAGATCACATGTTAACTCATAAAACACTTAAAGTTTTTATGATGGTGGAAATCATAAGTAATATGCCACCTTTGTTGAAAATGGGCATGGATAAAATGAAATCTATAAAACTTGATGAAGTTTAGTTTGAACTACAAAAACCTTGGATGGCAAGATAGGAATGTTCAATACAGATTTCCATAGCAATGAACATGCTCATGATTAATGGTTACTGCACGGCCTATCTTAGGTACTTCCTGAGCTCTATTCACAAATCCACACTATCTATTAAACCACGGTATGGAAATAAGCTAGAGAGAATTCATTCTAAATAAAGTCCAATTGTCCTNNATAGTCCAGAAGCCACTTCAGCTCAACTACAGACCTGGTCTTTACCAACCCAGATGCGTTTTTCTTGTTATGTAGTCTATCATTTTGTTCTCATTTATAATACGTGTCACAGCTGCAGTGCATGAGTCACATTTATTCCTATTCAGAGTGGCTTTGGTCAATATTTGTTATATCTAGAGGTTAGGGTAGAGACCTTTCCAGGTATAGTCACTGAGATGTCTCCACATTTTAGAATGGAGTGGGTATTCAATAAATAATAATTGAANGAACTATTGAATTAAGTTCAAAGTGCCAGGTATTTAACTTTCACCCTTGCCTGAAGTGCATACAGGCAGCTTCTGGATTAAACAATGAAATATTTTAGAGACACAGTCAACCAGATGTGGACCAGCGGTCTTGATATTACTGGCATTTTTTCCTAAGATCAAAATCTTCTTGTGTAGGTGGAACAGAAACACGGGATTTATTGTCTCAGTCCAGCATTTATGACATTCTACTTCATGTTTTCATGCTGAGAGTCCTTGGGGAAACCGTCTTTGAAACTATTTTTGAGAATCCTGAACTATCAGAAGTAGGCATTTTATTTTTTTAAATTCCTAATTATGTAGAACTCTTGGGAGAAAATAGGGAGAGAAATGTCAGTGCTGGTAGCCTTTGATGTCACAAAAATAATGTATCTTTCTTTTGTTATTCTGAAATTACACTCCACTGATTTTTATGCTTTCTCATTGCTTAGTGTTCATAGTTCTCATGAATTTTACTTAATCTCTCCATCCAAAACACCATTCTTTTCTCATTCTGCCTATCATCTCCTCTGTAAGGTCATGTCCTTTTGCACTGCTTCAGTTATATTGTGTAAGTTGTTATTACCCAAACATTAAACCTTCTCAAAATGACTGCTGCTAGTGCCCTCTTGATATTCCTTTAAATCCATTTATGTATTCTTCCTGGAGTATCAATATGCTATGTAATTATTAGCTCAGTTTCTAGCTTTTAGGGGGTCTGCTTTTAGAAATTGTACTGCCTGACCATTTGGAAAAGTGCCTGGTGATTCTATGCCTTTCTCTCTATAGACTAGAAGGTGCAATACAGCTCCTTTGCATCCATTGAGATGAAGTCACAGGTATAATTGATGCTATAAATACCTCACCATAGGAAGTCAAAATTGTATAGCTAAAATAACCTAGTGTTTGGTTTCTTATTCTCTTTCCTCTTTCCCCTACTTCTTTAAACCATTTGCATTCAATTTCTTTACNTAGACCATGCTTCAAAAGGAACTTTACCATAAAGTTTCTATATATTTCCTAAACTCCAGGTCTATACTTCCAAATCTCTGATAGATAAAATCTCANAGATTTCACACAAGTCTAGCTATGTGCTGAAGACTGAACTCATTCATCTCTTTATATCCCAAATCTACTTGTCGCTGTGGTTTTCTATCCCAGTAAAACACATCAACATCACTATAGTGCTCAAACTAATAGCTTTAGACGGTTCCACTTCCATCTGTTCTAATTACCCTTGTATCAAAATGAGCATGAACTAATAAATTTTATTTTATTGAAATAACATGCTGAACTTCCAAATTTTATTTTATTGAAATAATATGGCTCTTCAGGGTCAATCTTCTGTTTTCCCTTGAGTTTTTGCAATAGTCATCAAATAATCCTCCTTACTTCCAGTCTACCTTATAAGTAGAAGATATTATCTTGTCCTTGCTTATGTTCTCACTTTCTGTACATTATTTCTAACAAATTTTCATATATGATGTTACATAATCAGGTATTTGCCCAGGAGTCTTCTCCATTTGGAACATGTTCATTCATTCATTCATTGTTTCCATCACAACCACTTTCAACACTCTGTTTTCTCAACTTTTANTTATCTCATCACAAGTTCTATAGATTTATTAGGCCTAGTCTATGCAGCAAAGACTCTAGATAATCAACTTTATGACATTTTATAGCTTGGTTGAAAAGACATAGATCAATCAGTTAATCACATGACTATAAGTTTGAAACTGTGTTAAGGTTCTAAATAAAGTTTAAATAAAGTTTATCTTGGCAAGAAAAAACACTTCATAATGAAGTAATAATGTGTGAGTTGGGTCTGATGAATTTGCATTAACCAAATGAAGGGAAGGAAAACACATTTGCCACACATAAGAGAGAGATGGAAATAGGAGTTTAATGACCAATTTAGTAGTGTTTAGCAGGCTCATTTTTTTGTTTTTCTCCTACAAATATTAATGCTCAATTTATGCTATTACTAATAAAATACTGTAACTACCCTTATTGACAAATTAATACAAACTTACAATGTGCTATTATATGTAATAAATTCACTACAAAAATTTGTGTCTGATGGCAACTATGCATGGAACACTATTAAATCTTAAGCAAATTGTGGTTGCTTAGGTATTTCTCTGTCACTTCTGAACAATGTTATTAAGCTCCTTTATATACTCTTAGTCAGTGGTCTAGTGCTATGCAGATGCACCATGACCACAGCAGCTATTATAAATGAAACCATTTAACTGGGGCTCACTGACAGGGCCTGCAGGGATCCATGGTGCTGGGGAAGCTGCTGAGAGTTCCACATCTGGATCTGCAGGCAGTAGGAAGAGAACAACATTGAGACCGGCTTATGCTTTTGAAATCTCGAAGCCACCCCCCAGTGACACACTTCCTGCAACAAGGCCACATCTACTCCAACAAATAGTGCCGCTCCCTAAGCATTTAAGTATATGAAACTGTGGGAGCCATTCCTGTTTAAACCATATATACCTACAGTTCAGGTTTGAATGTGTAACCAGGACTGTCACCTAATACTGGAAATTTAACAAATGTTCTCATAAATTATACATTTTTTAATGGACTGATAAAANTTTACACATTCAAATCTATGTCAAAAGAATTCCAAGAAACCTGGGAACTCAAAGAAAAACCTGGAAGAGGTTCCAAGAGCTATGTGAGACCAGAGATTCTAGCTTACTTCCAGTCCTTCCACANCAGAACCCCAGGAGGAGTCTTCAGTGAGGTTTATCAGTTCAATATGTGTTGAGCAGTTACTATGTGCTAAGGCCAGAGCTATTGAAATATTTTTCTTATAGAAATAAAAATTATATAGTTTTTACTTTCCCCCAACTATGTATAAGTGATCTAGTTTCTACATCCCTTATCACCATATATAATCTAGTTTGTGCATTCCCACCACCATGTATGAGAGACCTAGTTTTTATCTTCACATCAGATGATTAATCTAGTTACTAACTTTCCACCACCATGGATGAATGATCTAGTTTCTAAATTTCCACCACTATGTATAAGTCATCTAGTTTCTACATTCCCACCACAGTGTATGAGTAATTTAGGTTTTACAATGACAGAGTTTTTCAGGAGTTGGCATTGTCAACTATACTGATTGTATATGTATATGTATGTATATGTATGTGTGTGTATGTCTCAGTATATGTCATATATCAATCATAAATCAGTGATAATTCACTGGAGTTTTATTTTGCATTTTCCACCTTGGTAGTACTCACTGATATTGTTCCATGTGTTTAAGCATAATACAGAAACACTTTTTAATGGACTATTTCTTCCTTTTATGAATGTTTTCAGTATTACTCTGGGGATGATTTGCTTGGTCTGAAAGATTGTCCACTAGCTCTTTCAAAGGGTTTTGAAATTTCACATTTTATAGCTATGTATGCAATTTGAGTGGCTTAATTTTTGTGTAGGATATAAGCCTTTCATCAATTCAGTCATATTTTGTTTTCTTTCTATTTCCCCTAACAATGCTCACTTGCTCCAACTCTATTTTGAAAAGGCTATCTTTCCTCCATTAGACTGACACTGGGCCTTGTCAAACATTAATATGTCATGTCTGTGTGGATCTATTCCTGGGTTTTCTATTATGCTTCATTGATCAGTATGTCTAACCTCTGTCAATACCACAGAGCCTTGATGATAGCAGCTATACATAATGTCTTGAGAGAGGGTAGACCAGTTCTTCCTAGTTCATTCACCTTTTCTTAGGTCTGCTTAATAATTGCACTTCCTTTGACTGTCAATATCAAGTGTAGAATAATCTTGCCTTCATGCACATGAAATTTATTGTTGTGATTTTGACAGGAGACTCTCTTTATGTCTACACCATATTAATGGTCACCATTCNTAGGTGTGTCTTTAAAACTATGTACTGTATGTGTCTCCATTTTCATAGTTTTTATCAGTATTTTATAGTTTTAAGTGCATAAAATATGACAATGTTTTGCTATGTTTAGACCTAANGACTTGGTTTTTAAATAGGGTATGCATGGCATCCTATATTGTACTGTCGCTTATATACATATGTGTGTGTGTACATATTTGGAGATATGAAATTGATTGTTCATGTTTCTCTTATATTCTATGATTGTTTTAACCTTAACTAAAAGATCTAGTATTCTTTTGTTTTGATTTTTATTTTTGTATATTTTGTAGATTTTCCATATAGATAATTATAACACCTTCAANTACAGGCAGAGGAGTATCATTCTTTCTTAATGATATTTATTTAATTTCTTTCCTAGCTTCATTTTAATTACTGAAACTTCCTGTGCTTTGTTGAATGCAGGGATTTAAAATGAATGTCTCTTCCTTTCTTTTTATCTTGTAAGAAAAGACTTAATATTTCATAGTTAGGTACCATGGTAAATACATAACTTTGTAGACCTTTACCAACTTTAGAAAATTACTTGGAATTTCCATTTTTCTGAAAGGGTTAGTCTACGTGTGTGTTAAAAATTTAAATTGGATTTCTGCCTCAACTATTATGACTAGTGACTTTTCTTCCTAGGCCTGTTAGGGCAGATTACATTGTGTAAGTTTTTCCAAGGCTTAAGAGCTCAAGGATCATCACAGAATAGGAGAAGAAAGATAAATTTTGTCTGTCATTCTATCTCAAAGTTCAACGTTTCATTCCTTTGACCTTTCCATTGTGACATCCAGACTACTTGCCAAGTTTTTTATTTTGCTTACCATATTTTCAAGTTCTAATATTTTACTTTTTTCTTGTATCTACTATTTATTGCTGAACTTTTCTCCTCTGTCTGTTTCTAGCATGTCTATAATCACTCATGAAAACATTTTTTTTTCTAATGCTTGATTTAACTTCCTGCCAGGCAATTCCAGCATCTCTGTCACCACAGTCTTCAGGTATGGTGATTGTCTCCTTTTATTCATATTGAAAACTACCTGTTTATTGTTTCTTTGTTTGTTTGGTTGCTTTTTTTTCTTCCTACTAATGAATTGTTTCCTCACCTGGACATTTTAGCATTATGTTAGGAGATTTTCGTTCATATTTGAATACTGATGTTAACAAGACTCCTCTGACTCAGATCCTCTGAGAATGGGGAGTAGTGAGTACACACTCCCAGCTGGTGATGGAATTCTAAGTCTGCATTCTGCCTCCTCTGAAATGAAGAGGGAAGTGTTACTCATATCCCTGGGCTTTGTTGGGACATCAAGTCTTCCAACAGATCTCTACTGGTACTCTTTGCAAAANAGCTATTGACTGCTTGCCAGACAGCCTCTCTTCACAAAACTGACACGTGACCTCATTGCTGCTGAGGATTATAAAAGTCCTTATTTTCCTTTAGGTCTTCTCTGATTTCTACCCACCAGGAAGTAGAGTGGCAAAGCAATGAATGCTACTGAGTGGGGATTTGAACATCCAGGTTCCCCACAAGGTCTCCATAAACACCACCAGGTAATGTCCTCATTACCGCCCAGTGGGCGTGAAACTTCCAGCTGCCGTCTTGGACTTCTCTGACACAACCATACAGGAGCTTTCTGGTGCTCATTAGAGTCTGACAAGGGTGGAAACCAAGGATCTCTCTTCAGCCTTTCTTGTGGGGGTGGGGAAAGATCACTGCTGCTACATTTGTATTACTAAACAACAGTAGTTACTGGCTAAGAATTTTCTATCTTGCTTTGTAGTCTCCAGGATTAAAAGAACTGAACACTTCCCTAGCTTTTGGAACTCATTTGTACCTGTTTGAGTCCATACGACATTGGCTTTCACAGGTGAAGCTGCACAGTGCAGAAGGAAAAGTCATGGAAGTCACATTTTTATCATTACTTCACTGTCCTTCGTCTCCTCTGCTCAGTCTTTCCTTCCCCTTTGGGGGTCTTTTATATGGCAAAAGTTCTTCATTCATCCTTAAAAGAGGAAGAGAATAAAGAATATCTGTTTTGTTAAGCAGTAGAAGTTTTCATATGGAATAGTTCTATTTATTCAACAAATATTTATTGAGTATTGCTGCTTGAATGTCTGAAATGCCCTTCAGAGCATCATATGTTTGAGCACTTGGTTCTCCAGCTGGTGGCCTTATTAGGGTGATTTGTGCAACCTTCAGGAGGTGGAGCACAAATGGAGGAAGTGGGTCAGTGGCCCTAGACTTCCTAAATGCAGACAGGATATGACCTGCCACCTCCTGATCTTGAGCTATGACTTGATCTCCACAATGGCCTGTATCCTTTCTTACNCCATGAGTCATAACACACTCTTCCACCTTAAGTTGCCTTTGTCATATATTTTGCCACATAAATAAGAAAAGTAACTAAATACCAAGTATCAAGTGATATAAAATGACAGTGAGTAAGACAGACATTAAAGAGCTATGAATTATTTTTAAGAAGTATTGANGTCAGTTGTAGCACATAAATAAATACGTAGACTCTAGTTTANATTTCTACATTGCACATATTATTTGTAAATAAAATTGATATAGGAAAAAATAATCCCATTGTAGTATAATGTAACTAGTATATTTCATTTTAAATAAATATACTTTAAATACAATGGTACTTTATTGGATGCCTAATAAGTGCATGGTTAACACAGTGATGGCTGAAAATTATGATCATAAATGTGAATTACAAACCTAGAATGTAAGGGAGTTTCTAAGTGGTGAATAAATTTATTTTTTAAAGTATTTTTCACAAATATTTATACNTTTTCTCCATAATTCTCTTATAGCTCCATAAATAACAAAGCAATATAGCTTGAGTAAAACTTGGTGATGTGTCCCTATGAACAGTCNCCTGTATAATAGCGCTTATGAAACTCTGAAGCATCTCAGAATTGCTTCACTATGGAACATTCCATTGCTCTATTTGATTGGATTGGGCTGACTTCATTGTCCACCATCCTCNNGAGAACATGCTGACATTTTTAATTTGATGGGCTGCTGAGAAACCACAGTGGGGTATAGACCAACCCATCAATAGTGAATTGAGAAGTTCATTGATGTAAAGAGCTAATTAGGTGACTCTGAAGAGGGTAACCTAATTGCAATCCATGTGACTTTTCAGAGTTCACCCTGTAGGCCAGCACCTAAGAGGAATAGTAAATGAAGGAAATTGTTTTCTGCTTTCCCAAGGTTCTGTCTGGACCTTCTTTGTAAAAGTCAACAAGAGCCTCACCCTTCCCCCATAATGAAGAGTTCACAGTCAAACATATATTTTCCTTCTCAGATTTTGAAGGAGTCCTCAGTATTCACAGAGAAGATGTTGAGAACCTGAGAACTTACCTTCAAATGGTTGGTGAAAATATAGGCTTTGTTTCTCTATTTNCCCTTAAGAAGTTGAATATTTTGAAAATAACATCACCCACTGTCCGAGTACATGTGTGCATATGTAAATATGTAAAACCTAAGTGGTTTGCTTTTTTATATTTTATGTGTGAAGCTTTAATAATCCAGGGAGAGATTGTGAAATTATCATAGGAGAGAAAATTTTAAAAATCTATATTTTACTTCTAATTACATGACTGAGTACTTACATATTGTATTATAATGATTTCCTAAGCAGAGGCTTTTGTTCTGCTACTTCAAGAGACATTCACTCAATACCAAAATGAACAATTGCTTTCTAATATCACAGCATCTTTTATCTCTTGTGTTTTTTCCAAGCCTAACATATTCTTCAATGAACACAGTGCTACCCCTATACAGTAAAGTTCCCCTTTGGCTGCCATGGCATGCTCAGATATTTGGCTTTGATTCGTTGCCCTTGGAGTATGAGTTTCCTGACTCACCATTCTAAATATTTGCTTTAGATTGTTTTTTCAGCATGTTTGGTCCTTACCCCTGCTCTTACTGCTGATATTCTTCATGGGATCATTCCTGTTGGATCTTAATTTGTTTTACAGTTTAACAAAGCTCTGTAACACTGAGAAGTAATATCTATTTGAAGTATTTATTGAGTCCTGAGCATATTTAAATTTCATATTTTGGATTATAATATTTCATATGATTTTTTTTAAATTTTTGAGTTACAATGTTTCAGGTAAAAAAAAAAAACACTAAAGTTGCCCTTACCTCTCCTCTGTCATTATCTACATTCAGGCCATCAGCAATGCATAAAGGCTGCATTGACATAATATATCCAAGATCTAAGTTTCTCTTACTATCCTTACAGCTCTCATCCTAGGTGGTGGGGTCACTGGTACATCCCACCTGTAATAANTTCTCAGCTTCATTCCTTTAAGTCTGTTCTAAAGAGTATTTGGAAGAGTCCTAGGTAGACATAAGTCACAAAACATTTATATGCTGCACTCTACCAGCTGGCTGCCACTGGACCTGGCAGAAAAGCTAAAACACTCCATGTCATTGGCAGGGTCACATGATCTTGTGCTCCTGTTTTGTTTATATTTCTAAACTATCTCACTCAGTTCTCTTCCTTGTATAGATCTTTCCGGGAGCAGAGACCTGATCTCCCCAAATTCCCACTTGCCTCAGTTTGTACCTGCAATTTCCCTCTGTCAGGAATTCCCTTGTCTGATTATCCACACAGAGAATCCCATGCTTCCTTCAAACCCTCCATAGAATTTCACCTGTTGAACATGCTATTGAAATTACAAGCCTCTCTACCACCTCATTCTAAATCAAGATTTCATTTTCCTCCTATCAATAATTAGCATCTGNTACACTATCTAATTGACATACTGAAATTGGTTAATATCAGCCTCCATCTTTATAATAAATGCCAAGTGAGGGCAAGAACACACACACACACACACACACACACACACACACACGTGTGGAGAGTCTATGTACACTGTTCTTAACTATGTGTTCTTTATGTAACGTTTTTTGTAAGTAGACANCTAATTTTTTTAACAAGGCAATAAATACTTGTTCAATGAAAGAATTAATTTTAAAGAAATAATCTTGTTATATTAATGCATGCCTGTAACCNCAGCACTCAGGAGGCTGAGGCAAGAAAGCTACTATTTTAANGCCAGCTTAGCAGAGATAGACACCAGTTTGAGAACAGTTTGGGCTACACAGAGAGGCATTGGATCAAACATGAAAATAAAGGAAAAAGATTGAGGATGAATATGATCAAGATAAGTTGTAATGAACTCTCAAAGAATCAATAAAAACATACACAAGAAAATGAAAATTGATAAAACTGTAACAGTGCATTGAACACTTAAAATGTATAAGATAGCAAAAAAGCCAGGAAAATTAAATGTAAAAACATTACTTTCACAACATAGGTTAGTTTTGTGACATATACTATGCTAATTTACTGAAACTACTTTGTTTCTATTGTGTTCAATAGTAAATATATTTGTATATTTTATATTTTGCCTGTTGTTGAATTCACTTTATTGAAATTTACACAATGAGCCACGACTTTTATCTCCATCATTATCACTTAATTTTCCTATCAACAATGAAATTGTTCCTTATTTTGATGGGACAATTAGCATAGCAGAGCACCTCAAGCAAAATATGGAAAAGTAAAACATTTACTACTTAATGTCTTGCCAATGGAGCATGGATAATTCATACATAACAGATGGAAAATGTCCCCCAACATTTACTCGCTGTGTAAGTGTGACACAGAAAACATGGTGTTGTCTGGGGAGTCCGTATTCTGTGTTATTCAGACACACTTTCACCCATGACCATTCCCTATTTGAAAGAATGTGGATACACTACCTTCCTTGCCAGTTGATGTTGCTCACCNACCAGTTCTGCTGGTGAAGAGGAATGGAAGCATTAATGCAGAAATGCGAGCTAACACCCACTAGCAAGGACATCATTCAAGGTTTCCTACTTTCAAAGTTTAAAAGCTTAAGATGAACACTCAAACTTCAGTAATTATAATAGATGTTAAGACTATGTCATCAGTCACTTTGCCTCCACTTACAAAGCACAGTTTAGAAGATGTCCCTGTACCCGATGATAATCACGTGAAATGATATAGCTTATTTAACCAAAAGACTAATATTTGATTGGTGGAAAAAATTGAATTTTTAAAGAAGTGACATTTATGCTAGGGCCAATTTAGTTAGGTGGAAACCGAAAATCATTCAGGTAGAGAAATTTTCAGGAGTAAGAAATAGAGATTAGAATGTCCTGGGCTTCTCAACCAATTTCAAATCTCTTTAACTGACTCAAAAAGTGTGTGCATTAAAGTGTGAATGTAGATTCTCATAAGAAATTGTCTAGATATCTGATACATGAACAAACAATGATGCCCATTGAGTGGATACCAGCTTTCTCACCTGTCAAGCACTATTCTGGCTGATTTTNACACAGGAACACAATATGAACCAGAAACTAGGATGGTATTTTCATTTTTCTGTCTTCACTTATAATGGCTTCATTACTTTTCAAAAGNCAATGATTGGCTTTTTCCTCTTTGATAAATAATTTAAATTTCCTCACATGGCTTTTCATCTGTCATTTGAAATGATGAATTGAAGCTCTTTTATGCATCAATTAAAGTTCATTTTCATTTTAATAACTATAGAATAGATNTTTCTTGTTCTTGGCTATAAATTTTATTTGCAAAATCATGTAGCCTGGTTATTATTTAGAATATCACCTTTAGNTGAAGCATAAATAAAAGGACAGTTTATGACAGTTGATTGAGGCATATATGTAAATGAGAGACTACAAATATTTAAAAATTTTAGGTTATCTAGTATTNAGCTTGAATTTTGCTAAATGAATTTAAGGAATAATACAAAATNCATTTCATTCTGATAAAGAATTTTCCTCATTTGAGAAAGTAAATTTGAACATGTTTACTTCTACTTTTGTGTTTAAGTGAAGATGGAGAAGGGTTCTAGAAAATANTATAAATATAGAGTTCACATGTTTATGCTAACAACTCTGGATAGAAACTAAAATTATAATTATGATATATTATGTTTATGAAAGCATAGCTTAACTCAAGAGCAAGGTACTTTTATTATGAAATAATAAATGCTATGCTGTCACAATCTGCAATAAAAGCAATGTTGTGCTAAGTTGTATCAAGTGTTAGAGTTGGAAATAAGTGATTAATTTAAAAAATTCCTCAAGTACTTATAGCTGCTGTGTGCAGTGTTTAGTGATTTCAGTTATNTGATATTATTTACTTGGTGCAAGATTTACTGAAAAATGCAATTATAGGTAGTTCTAGATATGGTAGGAATTTTATAAGAAGTATGGGTAATGAAATAATAAATATGGAAGTAGATAAAGATCTCAGTAAATATGGTAGAAAATAATGAGGGACAGAAGCCCCAAGTCACAGTATAAAGATAGAAAAGAGAGTACATAAGAAACTGGACAATGCCATGTGTAAATAACCCTGACATAATATTGCTTTGGGTCTCCATCTATGCCTTACTATGCCTTGTTATTTAGTTTTCAAAAGGCACAGCAATTTCATATGTCACAGAAAAGCTACATAATCTAAGAATATGGATGAAATGGAGATGGATGCANTGACTGCATCATATATACATATATATGTATATACATATATATATATA
>LZPO01018724.1:0-22173 GCA_001675575.1 Neotoma lepida | reverse complement strand
TTTGAAGAGTTGTCCTCACACTTGCACATCACACACATGCACATACAATAATGATAAACTAAACTTTTAAATAATTAAATTCCAGAGGGAATGAGGAAACTAAACTAAAGGAATGATTAGGTAAATAAAGGATGAGAGAGGGGAGAACTCAGTGTGTAACAAATCTCAAAATTTTCAGATAATATTTCATATATCAGAACATGTTATTTCCAAGATAAATAACAATAATCTAAGCCAATAACAAGAGTTAGAGGTACTGATTCACTGGTTAGCACTTATTGTTTGCCCAGCACTGTTCAGGGTTCAGACAGCATTTCATCAAATTCCTCATAACTATAATATAGATAGCTTCAGGACCTCAGTTCTGCAAATTAAAATGTGGATGGGCTGACGGTCTGCCTGGAGCTCAGTGAAGGGCTCACACCCTGGCTAACCTGACCCCAAAGCTCTTCTCTTGGCCACTGTGCTTGCCTGAGACCTTCTCAGGGAAGCCAGTTTCTCAGAGAACTGGACTTTGTGCAGACAGCAGAGGCCCTAACTGGATTTTCCATATATTTCGGCAGTTTCTACAGACCACCAGCTGTCTCTGGCAATCCTCCTTTCCTAATGGAGGTGTACATGTCAGGAGAGAAGAGATAAAGGCAGGGCTGGCAAGTCAGACAAGCCAGGAGCCATCCAGTCGAAGATCAAATATGCATATTAACTAGACAGTTAAGCTTGGTGTCCCACAATCTTCAAGAGCTTTATCAGAAAGGAAATCACAGAGCCCTTCCCACATGATGCTTACATTCCAGAGAGGGGCAAGCAGAAAAACAATAGTAAACAGCAAATTAGGCAGTGGATTAAAATATGAAACAGAGAAAGAACCAGAGTTAGGGACAGTAGGAGGCTTCACAACTCTAGAGGAAATTTTACCAGGAGGCTGCCACAGTAGACANCAAGAAACCTAGTCAAATGCTGTTTCCTAAGTGGTAGATAAACTTGTTCAGGTCTAACCTGTCGCTGGGCACTGCTAAAGACCTGGTTAATATCTGTGTTCATCATCATCATCATCAACAATTAATTATTATAGAGTATCATTTATTAAGTAAATTATGACATGCCAGATACCGTGGAGCCAACAATTTCCTGAACATGATTTCATTTACTTGGCATTTATTTTATATTTTCATATTTATTTTTAATGGACACCTTCAGGTGAATTTGCTTTGCTTAAGGTAATAGTTGAGAACAGGTTCTTCCTTGGCTTGTTTTCTATTCCTCTCAGGGGGTTACACAATGCCAGGCCCCCAGCACAGTGCACACAATGCATAGATACTCAGAGCATATTTGCTGACAACTGAAAAACAAATACAGATTCATAGAAAAACAGTGTGAGCACCAAAAATATGGATGGAAAAAATCAAATGGCAGAGACCTGCCTGTGTGCACAACATCAGGAAAGCTGTGGGAAGATGGGCAAGTGGGCCTCAGCAGGAAAACAAAAGCACAGACATCACCACGGAAGACTTTGCACCCCCACTTTCCTCCTGTTGCCATTCCTCTTCCTCCCCTCTCTCCCGCCCCACCCTCTGATAGCCGCCTCTTGCCAAGGATGCTGCTTGATGGGTTCCTGAGCAGCCTGTGTTCCCTCATAATTGATAATGGAGGTGTTTTCCTATCACCTTATAAATCACAGCATGTAAATGGTTACAGCCAGGGTGAGGACGAGATGAGCTAGGTTAAAGAAGCAATGAGTACCTTGAAAATAAAGAATACCTCTTGCCAAACAGCAAAGATAATTTCTTTTAGCATAATTGCCTGCCTACATATTAACCATGAAATTACAGAAGGAAGAAAAAAAACAGCACCAATAACAGATATTACTATTTTTAAGGGAACAAAACAGCACAGTGTATTCCAAACCAGTTTGTGATCATTAAATTACATAACCTNTTATGCTTTAAATTGAAATGGCTTGTTTTTCCATTGTGTTTTAGCATGTTTGCTGCCTCAAATTCTCTTGGACGTAGGTGGAATATGAATCTCAAACTAATTTTTATTATATAAAAGGAAAAGAAAAAAAAACGATCCCATGCCAAAGCTCAAGAGGTCAGAATAAAATCAGCTGCAGCCTTTGTCACTCTGAGAAACAAAGAGTTAATGCTGACTTTAAAAAATAAGAGACATCTGTAATTGTTGAATTTTTTTATTCAACATAATGTTCACAAGGGGAGCTTCTTTAATTTCATGGGAAGCATTGCTAAGTATTAAATATTTCTAGGACTGTTAACAGCTAGGAACTGTGGATTTTTTCATACAACAGTCTATTGTTATGATTCAACCTAAAGAAAGCCAAATTAAAACTGATTTACTAAATAGGTTAAGGATAGCGTCCTCATTCACGATTTCAACCCTATTTCATGCTTAGACAGGCAGATCCTAATTATACACAAAAGAATACAAATGTTATTAGCATGATAATAATTATTTAGGAGATGTCCTCTTTAAAAAAGTAAACTGGTATTGTCACTTCTGCAGCTACATTTTCAACAGAATGACAGCTTTGCTCGTCACAGATATGTTCAAAGCACATATACAATATTCAAAGCTATGCAGAAGACCAGGACCGTATGAGCTAGATACGCAGAGCCAGCAACTCCCTGCACACTAATCATTGTGTCCTACCCAGGCTACTACATGCAAATACAATCCTTTGTGACATTTTGTCAAATATTTGGAGAAATCTGTACTCCTTATCACACCTCCATCCCCATGTCCTCATCAACAATCAGGCACCCAGAAACTAGTGCCAGCAATGGCATAGACTCCAGTTCAACATAGGCATAACATGATGCCAAATGAATGAAAGGAATCTTGAAGATTGACAGGGATGCAGTAATAGGCAGGGCCCAGGCAAGGCAAACTGAAGTTTATGTTCACTGCCTTGCTAAGCTACGTGTGGCAATCGTGAGAAATCTCTGCAATTCTACTCCGGATTTCTGTGTTCAGAGATGTAAACATTGCATGTGGTACCCAGTACATGGCATAATGGATCGATGAGCATAAAGGTCCTGCATTTGGAAAATCTCCACTTAAGGTCCATATCTATTGTCAACATCCCACATATGATCAGAGGGAGAAAATGGAGAAATGTCATAGGACTAAAGAGTTGGCTACAGTACAAGCAATGTATTTTTGAACATTAATTTGCCAGAAGTGTATCTGTTGTCTGTTGCTCCAGGCTGGCATTTTTAATTATTTCTGGGACAAATGGATCAGTGATACACAGAAAATCTGTAGGGCTTCTTGTCAAATTAATAAAATAATAATGAAAGTAGTCATCTCCAACTGCAAACTGTCACAGTCTTTGAGAGGTCTGTAGTCATCTACATGGTTAAACAAGCTAAAATGTTCTTGCATCCTATTTGGAATCCTAAGTGTGGTGACATGAAATAGATTGTGTAGTGTCCATTGTATACAATGACACCCACTGTGACAAAACCCGACTATGTTTAATGACCTTTTTAAATCTTATACCTAGAGTCCATAAAAGCATTGTAATTCAGNTGTAAAACACACTTTAATAATCAAAATGCAGCTGTTAAAATAGCATTGCTCATAATTCTAACTTGAGGCAATTTTTTTTTTTTGTTTTTAATGCAGAAGAGCAGACCACAGTTTAAAATTCCTATGAGGTCACTATTGGCCATTACAGTGTTTTTTTGCAACTTAATAATAGATGTTTTAAAGTTTAAGTGCAGCCTCAGGCACTCATAAGCATTTATTACAAATCGCTGGTTGCCTCCCTTATGCAGAGAGGAATAACATTTACATACAGTAGCACGGATTAATAAGATAAAAAATTTGAAAAAGCCGTCAGTCAGGGAGTGAAACTGGTGCTAATAAAGCCCACTATATTCTTCGGAAATATCAAGCCGTCTGTTCCAATATTTTGCCATTCCCCATGAGGTATACAAATCCAAATCAGATAAGTCTCAAGCCATGCCAGAGACATGCTGCGCTGCTCTCCAGTGGCACTCGGCTGAATCTTTTATTTATCTTCAGAGCAATTGTACATTCTAGTACACTAAAGACTGAAATAAACTGAACATCACTCATCAGAAAGTTTCATAAACCGGGGGCCCTCTCCTTCCTTGTTTGCTAAAGCATGATTAGCGAGAAAAATGCACTGTGAAGCATGTATCACAGCGAGGAAATGTAATAGCAGGCGTGGGACCTCTGTGAGCAGGGGCTAGTTAAACAGAACAGCGTCTTGCCGGCTTGAAAATGATGCTCACATGAAACCAAACCTACAGGACAGCAGGCTGCTTTAGGAAGAGGAGACTCCCACATTTGCTCCTTAGTCTTAGGCTCAAACCCAAAGGTGCCGGGGAAAAACAATGCCAATGAGCACACAGAATTTCACATGATGATTAAACTGCAAAGATCCTCGTTATAAAAATCACTGTGTCACTCTCCCAAAAAACTGCACGAGAAAGCGTCTCTGNCCCTCGGAACACTGCTAATTAAAAAGTACAGCCACAGTGCTCTGGTTGGGGATGGAGCTGCCCGTTGTTTCTAACCCAAGTGAACATTGATAAAAGAAATTTATTTATTTATACATAATTATTATTGTTACCCCACTGAACAGTGCTGGGGATTTAGAGAAATGAGACGCCATGGTTCTAATTTTTCTTCAAGAAGTCTGCCATATTAACTCCACTGAATAATTACTGAAAAGTAATACACTCGTGTAATATTACCTTATGCAAAATTGCATTAATCAAAAAGTGAGCCTGCTGCAATCAAGTAATTTGAGGGTGGGGGAAGGCATACATGCATAGCATATTTTTCTCGGGACTTATTTTCTTTGCAGCAGGGTATTACCTAATAGTTTTGTGGCAATGATCCCAAGAAGGAAGTAAATCAGACAGTAAAANATAATATACAACCTAGCCCCAGAAATTGTGGAGGGGTGTGCATGGAAATGGCAAAGGAATGTCCATCTACTATCATGACACGTCCTTCAACGCACCAACTCTGTACACAATAAAATAAATGCCGATTGACCTCTCCAAGGAGCCAGACCATTGTTCCTCACACGGGGAAATAAAAGCAGCCGCTTAATTACACCCAGGAAGCCTATGGAACCTGGGGCTTACGATAGAAAATGAACAGTTTCTTGTGATGGGCTTTCTTCAGATATTAAGAAAAGAAAAAAAAGAGAGAGAGAACAAGTGTATATGTGGAAAAGATCATCCCAGGTGTTCATGAGACATGGCAAATTAGTAAGGGTTCTTGTGCATGCATAATGTCTCATAAACACCCAACTTCTAACAGCACTAATGTGAGTACCGTCGTTTTTATAGCCTTTTGTCTTGTAAGTTTTGCAGTGGAGAGTGGAGAGGTGCCACTCAGAATATAGACTTGTGCAACCACAAGGGATGAAAGTGCACTCATTAGAAATGTGCATTTCGCTTCTTAATTTTGAAAAAGCTGGGTGGCAAGATGGCAGGCAGGGCTGCTGGCTGTGTTGTTGTTGTTGTTGTTGTTATTGTGAGATCGTTATTTTTTTTCTAGATTCGTCTTAGTGGCCGTGCCTGCAAAGCGCGGTTTCTCGCACCGGCCTCTCCCAGGCTAGCTGTGAAGAGTGCCCATTTTGAGATTAGGAGATTAGGTTATTCATCACTTGAGATGCTCCCTGCTGCGCTGCTACTATCCGAGCGCAGCCAAATCAAAACATCTCTGGAAGGCATTTCAGAATAATTGAATGCATCATAATTTCCCTATTAATACATATCTCATATTACAGATTATGCATGAAATGTTCACATTATCTGTTACTTTTTGTTAACGTCTTGCTTCTTGCCAGTAAATTTAATACACAGAGTGAATCAGCATGGTATGATGAAGGGACAGGTACTGATAGCCATTTTTTTATTTTTTTAGGATTCAGTAGAAAATTAAAGTAAATCGATCATTTTATAGCCCCACCGGAATGGCTACAAGGGCATGTTGCTAAGCAAATGGTAATTTAAATGTACTGTGTAGTTTTTCTATGCAATTTATTGAAGGCAGATTTTATTTCTCAGTTATCTCTTAGTGCATGATGTATCTGTGATGGACAAATTATTAATCTATGTTTTAATCAAATGTTACAACCTGACAACTGGCCTTGTAGGTACTATAGGAGTCAAATTCTGTGCCCTACAAGAACAAGGCTGCTATTAGTACCTGAATGGGGACAGGTGATCAGTTCAATCTTCACTTATATAAACGATATGCATTAAATTCTCATAGAAAAGTAATCAAAGTGAATCCAAATGAAATTTAATAAAAGTGTCTGTATCTCAAAATAAAAAGTTTTATTCAGTATTTTAGAACTGAGAATTTCCATGTCATGACAGTGATCTAACACAAAATATTCATTTAAAAATATTTTCTGATTTTCTTCATCCTTTCAATATAATACAGAAGCATATAATTAACTACTGGGAATATAAGAAACATTTGAAAACAATTACATAGTAGGCATGCTGCAGACTTGTCCTCCAGGCATATTCTAATAGTAAATAATTATTTTTCTTATTCTTTAAAAATAGGAGCCACCCTGTATAACAGGGTGGTTTCATCTTTGTAATGAATCAAATGCTCCATATTTTAAACCAATAAGAGACTGAAGAGAATCTCTGCTTGACAACATCCATCATTTTTATGAAATTAAACAGGAAGAAGGAGGAGGACCCATTTACCCTTCAGGTTGCTAACGTGAAGGCAGGATCCTCCTACTGCCGGTACACAGAATGTAGTATTGTCATTAATGAAAAAGTTAATGGGCCATTTTCTTATATATCAATTTACATTTTACAATTTGAGTACACAAATGATATGTACAGCAGAGAGCTGATTATTTTTGCTCAAGGAAATAGTTTTAATGTGTTTTTATGGACATCAAATGTTGTGAATAATGATGCATCCACAGAATGCAAAGAGATGGCAGCTCTTGGGCTGTGATCAACAGTCCTTGGATAAAAGGTCTGCTGGGACAATAATGTTCTGTGGAGGGCCTGAACAGTAAAAAATGGGAAACAAGGAGGACTCTGGGATGTTTGAAGGAAGATCAGCAGATGGGATTTGGAGTGTCACTCACACACTCAGGTGTTATTCCCAGCTTTGAGAGAGAAATGCCTTTAAGAGAATGTGTCTGTATGACAGCAGAGTGCAGACAGAAAGATACTGCTGATTCTGGCAGATAAAAATCAATTCTGAAATTAGATATGGCTTACCATGTAAGAAATGAATTTTAATAACACCTTTATATTGCTGCCCCAAATCACCTTTGCTATACTAACTTCCCTGTGGAGGGTTGCTTTCCTCCTCTCGCCTCCAGTGAAAGGCAGCCACTGTCACCATCAGGCAGGAATGTCCCCAGGAATACTGCACAACAATGCTTTGAAGGGGATGTGAAGAAGTATTTCCTGAAATGACACATCAGAGTCTCTTTTCCATGGAACACAGAATAAAGTCAGAGACCTACTGCGAGACCACAAATGCAGACCCTGTCCAGGCTTCCAGTTTTCAGTCACTGGAATGTTTGAGTACAGGTCATTGCCATGTGATAGTCCTGTATTCATCACTGTGCACCTGTACCTGGGAGGCTAACTGAAGGTCTCTCTGGCTGAGGCAACACACATATACACACAGACAAACTCTTACGTTACCTGCCAGGCCCATCATTCTCCTGGAGTTGACCCTACCCATTTCTACCTGGGACTGGAAGTTTATAGCACAAGCCTATGGATGTGCACACACACACACACACACACACACAAAGCCAGCAGAATGCCAAGACATCTGAATGAGAGAGAAAAATTAAGTCAATCATCTATCTCCCATTTAAATTTGCATTATAGGGAAAGAAGGTTCAATATTCTTTCATCCAAGAGAATTCTCCTGGAAAAATGTAAATAAATATAAAAACTTTTACAATAAAAGATGACTAGAAGTGAGTCCTAGTAATTTCAGCAGTATAGACTCTGGATGGGAACTTTTTACATCTAAACATGACCGAGACCAAAAGAAAAGCTTACAAGGTCACATAGTCATTACAAGGTCACTTTTTAGTCATTTCAGATATTTCTTTACTTTTTTTTGTTTTGGGGGGGGGAATCTGTTTGGAAGAGAAAGGGGCCACAAAGAAAAGCAAGCATAAACTGAAAATAAAACTGACCACAAGTAGTATAGGGAAAAATTAAGCTAAATTAAGTGAGAAAAAAATAATATAGTTAACATTTTATTAAAACATATGATTTCCAAAATAACAGCACATCACAACTAGGAAAGCATATTACTTTTTAGTACATAGAAAAGGTTGCTCACTATAAGGAAACACCTAACCACATGTGAATATAAACAAGAGCCATCCTGGACACGAACAAATTGCACCTTGATGAAATACGAGTGATAGAAGTGGAAGAGCATTGCTCAGAGAATCTAAGGTTATCACAGCTTTAATTTTCTTTCTTCTTTCCTCTTGTAAAACAATTCCAAAATGGAAAAGTTGTCAAAGCTTTTTTTTTTGCAAGCTTACTGTCTGTATGCAGTCACTGCTTTCTACCCTGCCACTCAAGCCTCACCTATAAATGCTGCCTTTGCTGGTGACCAGCAAATACTTCAAAGCTGCCTTCATATGCACTGCCTAGAAGCCTACAATGAGAACAACTATAGCCAAAACCTGTCAAATGCCTTTGCCCCAAACAAATGCAGCTATAAGCCACTGGGAATGGGGTACCCATGTGTGGGTGTGGAAACGATGATGGCTGGAATGATGTGAAAACTGAAATTTTTGAGTGCCAAAATTATTAAATTTGGAAAGGGTCCTAGAAAAGTATTTTAGCTTCCATCCTTATTCAAAGGGAAAGTCCTTCCCACTCACCCCTGTTCAAAACAAAAGGACCTGTTTAACTTCCATCACTGGCCTAGAAATCCTACTTCCACTAATATTCAAATTTATTCTCAAAGCCCAGCATTAGTACCTTTAGGCACAGGCAGGAGAAGAAATGGTTTAGATCTGCTATCTTTAGCTGTCTTCTATGCATGACTAAAAGCTGAAGGAAATTAACTGACCTCCTATGAATATGAACTAACTTACAACATGCCAGTTCTCTTGTAAAAGATAAAGGGGCAGAGGTGTGTGTGCTTTTGAATTCCTGACTTGTAAAGGCGCACGCGCGCGCGCGCGCACACACACACACACACACACACACACACACACACACACTCACAAACACACCAACTAGCTTTCCATTAATAAAAGTTTGCTACAAAGTGTACACAGTGTAGTTCCAGTGTAGGTTCTTTTGTACTACTTTTAAGAGTTCTTTAGAACTTGTCAATCCTTCTACCTGATCATCCAGGAAATCAAAAGTGCTGTGGATCTTGAATGTATTTTCTCAAAATTGGAATGATGCTATCCTCAGTGTATATTGTAGCAAAATTTGCTATTTATCTTTCCAATCAACAGAAAAATCTAACTCTGATGTTCTCTGTAGATTGGGAACGGTTATCTCCAATGGAATTATATACCACTTGGAAAAACTCCAACAGTCAAATGATTTAATTCCAACATACCCTAAAATGTAACATAATTAGTCTCAAGTACCCAAACCCATCACAGTTACAAAAATATCCAATGCCCTTTCCTTATAAAACATGTTATAAAATAAACAGTCCAAATGTTTATGTCACCTATCATCCCAACTCCTAAAAAATGACTCATCTTTTTCATTCCAAAATATGTTCATTGCATACATAAGCACACATATATTTTACCAAGAGCATGCACAATTCACTTCCCACTTAGCATCACAGATCAAGTATTCTCTTTTGTGACTGAATGGTCTTTAAAAACACATCTTTAAATAAATAAAGATTTTTCCAACAAAGAAGTATTACCATAATTTTGTTTTCAAAGAAGATATTTTTAATCCTCTGATACAAAATAAAGAAGTCCAGGCCAGAGGATTATTTTCGAAAGCTAATATCTTTTGCATAAATGACAGTACTCATGATCCTCCACACTTCTCACTAACAATGAACTGCAAGTCTTACCTGGGAGACTAAAACTTTCATTCATACTCTCAAACTATTAGAGAAGCTAACCAATCAAGACAGTTTAGGGCTTATCCCCGTGCCTGTTCCCATGATGAATGCTCCTCTGACAAAAGAACTATTTATAAATTCCAAACTTTTCTCTTGGGGACCATTCTCCAGGAGGCTGAGGCAGTACAACAGGCAGGACCTTTAGGAGGCANGTTTTGTAGCTAAATAAAAAATACACAGAAAACACATCACAAAAACGGACCAAGTCGATAAAGCAAACAAGNGCTTCTCTCCAGCTCTCAGCAGGTACAGACTCATTTCCCACCATTCTAAAGTAAATCAGCAATCTATCCTGGAAAATAAAAAGAATATTTCACCACAAATTGACTGCATTTAATAAAATTCAAGCTCTCCTGCCCAGAAAGAGAAAAATTGAAATCAATAGTCAAATTCTCTATGTCCTTTTCAATGAGAGAAACTAGCGCATAACTTTATTGTTGCCCCACGGATTGTTGTTGCCCCATGGCTCTTTGGNTTGTGGCAAGAACCCTGCCAGCTCTTTACTGTTCAGGTAAGGATGGAAGACAAAGCACAGGAAATAAATCAACAGATGACTGTTTCCTTTGGCAAACAGATGGATTGAAAAATAATAATTTCTTTGTTAAGAATGCAGTCAGGATACCAGTCCTTGACACATTGTTAGGAAGCCTATTATCCTTTATGATAATCTTTTATGAAGAATCTCCATATATATATTCTTCTCAAATGGATTTTTGTTGTAATTTCTCTAAAACAGCATGATGCAATGTTGAATTGATTAAGTAAAATAGGAAAGAAGGAAGGAGAGAGAGGCTAAGAGGTTGGGGAGGGGGGAGGGAAGGACATTTAATATGGTGCTTCAGCCACCATCGTGGAGTACTGTGACATTGGCACTATGATGGAAGCTGGGGTAAACACAAGCTGTGGGTGACATTTTCTGATTCCAGCCATTCCACCATGGTGATGTGTCTGCCAACTAAGATGTTCCTGAAGGGCTGGGGTTTCCTGGCCTTTTGCTGCTGTTGGAAATTGTACATATGCAAAGGTCCCAGGGCAAAATCTGTGGCACTTCGGTGCCCCCTTGTGTCCAATTTGGCACCAGCATGAACTACACCAAGTCTATGCAGAATGAGAGTGGGCATTTCTTTCCAGAAGAGTGCAGGGTGGGGTCCGGAAGCATTGATACGTTCTGCCTCCACATTTGTGAAAAGGCCCATTGCTGCTAGAGCAAGGAGAGAGATTTCCATGCNGCTTTTGGTTACAGCTCTTAGGATGTTCCCACCTGAATGTCTGGGCTGGGACTCATCTTGAGATAAACCAGAGTAAATGGTCATGCAGCCTTGCACCTAGACCCACCCCTACCCAAGAAAGTTCCTTTAATGCTGATAACTTATATTCTTATTATCAATATTTAGAATTGGAGATAGTACTTAACATCTTTTTGATAAGCCATTACTTGGTCTCAAATCTCTTTGAAATGTTGTCCCTTTTTATACATTTTAATGACACTATTTCATTCTGCCCATCATTATTCTTTTTTTCTACATGCAAAATGACTTTATGGAAAATTGGGTCACCAATGGATGAAAGAATGTATCTACATTTATCAGCTCTGTTCCCACTCACTGACATACACCTCATTAAAAGTCAATTCTACATGTACTGCAGTTCGGAAAGTTTTCAAATTTGATGCTGGGTTGAGGGCGAAGGACAATTTCCCCATAAATACAAATTTGCTTCTGATGTTTATCTCTGCAGATGGCTTTACTGAAGATCCAGAATTGGATTTCAGTTCTGTCTGCAAAAATTACCTAGAAACCATCTACTCCTTCTCAACAGATTTATTCACACAGTTCCAAAGACATTCAGATGTGGAGGTTATAGGCTTTCTTTGAAGGATACAACTGTTAGTCTTTCAAACTTCATAATGTATCAAAGGATGGAAAATGAGGGAGCCAGTGATAAACCAGAGTAAGAAAAGGCAGAGAAAGCAAGCCAAGAGAGCAAAACCACATGAACGAAAACCAGAAAGGAAGAGAGGGAGCCAGACCCTGGATCATGGTAAGAGTGTACTTTCTGTCCTGGATGGGAAAAGGAGTACAGTTGTGGTTCCTGTTCTGCTCCTTTATTTTTTTCTGAAAATAAATATCAATTACCATAAAGATTACAATGCTCCACATACAGCTATCTTCATACATCCTGTAACACAATGGATCTCACAGATAATGGATGCTCACTTCAAAGGCCAGTCAAACCCTAGAAGGACCATCAACTGCCACTCTGACTCAATAAATTCACTTAGCATTTTCCATAGGATGAGGACAGAAACTCAGTGGCCTTTGTGGATGGAAACTATCAGTGAACAATACTTCCATTGAGCATTCTAACCAAGTGGCCATGGGATGGGGGGAAAGCAATAGGGTTTGCTTCTTTCTCAGTTGCAACTCTACCGTATCTTGCAGCAGTCTTATTCAATTTCCATCTTCATTTGCAAACAATAGTACACTTCATTGGCACATGTCTTTCTTTGATAAGAATGGACTGGACTTCTGTACACATGCTTTGTATAACTAATGACATTTACTTTAAAAGAAATCTCACTCTGTGGATGGAGGTCTGTGAGTCTCTATAGGAACATAGGTTCATTCCTACAATTCCTATCATCTTGACACTGTTCATCCAAAAGATTTCTACCTTCCACTGACAGGGCTGCTCTCAGAATAATTAGAAGTGAAGGTCAAAGTGAGTCCTGTGTTTTTACCATTAAAGCTCAAGGTTTGCAAGTAAATTATATTCCTACACACAGAAGTGAGAGGGGCTTTGCAATTATAACAAAGTACAACTAGGGAGGCTGCAGTCCATATTTTCATTTGTGAAGATGGAACAGAGAGTTGCTTTTTCAGGGCCTAGGACTCTGGCCTGGCAACTTAGATAGATACATTCAAAGATCATCACTAGAAGAATTAAACCATTTCTTCTTACAGTAGGTACCTTCAGTCTAATAGATCTTCAGTCTATTTCCACGGGCAATAGAGGGTGGCCCTCAGAGACCTACAGCNCAAGTGAAAGAAGACAAAAAAGTCTGACAAGAAAATTTGTCTGAATTTTATCTTCCTGAATTCTGCCTTGATATACTCTTCCTCTCTTAATAGTCCCATAAATTATTCCCTTACTTTATTCACTCTTTGATACAAAGAGTCTATAGGAAGGCTTTTTCTGATCATCTCACCTAAACTACCAATCCCAACTCAAATATTCTTAATACCTATATTCTACTGTGTTTTCCTCCATAGCAGGTACTGTTCTTTCCATCATATTACACTTGATTATCGTCTGTGTGGCAATCTCTTACAGTAGAACATAGGTTCTATGATGGCTTTGAGCACTAAGGTCTGCAGATGAATAGATGCATAACAAATGTTCAGTGTATATCTGTAAAATGGCCAATTGCATGAACTCTGAGTACTTAAAATGTCCCACATGTAACCTCATACCTTTACCACAATCACAAACCAGGTGTGGTAGTACACATCTGCAATTTCAGTACTTGTGGGGCTGAGGCAGGAAGATAGCAAGTTTTAGACCAACCTGGGTTATATAGAGACCCTGTAAAAAACCAACAGCACCATTAGCACCATTAAACAACACCAGCACCAGCACCAGCACCACCAGCACCAACACTAGCACCATCTGCACCAATACCAGCACNAGTACCAACACCATGAATATCAGCACCAGCATCATCAGCACCATCAGTACCAACATCAGCACCAGCACCATACACAAAAGACCTAGAGAACCTCTGCTTCAACTAATAGTATTTGGCTTTCCAATGTATGTATGTATCTGAGTATTCTGACTTATGCTTCGTGTACTTTGCCAGGAATCACAGTCACCTAAGGATCCTGATAGAAGTCAAATCACTATGCTCCACCCCTAGGGTTTCTGATTCAGTGAGTGAGTGTCTAAGAGTCTGCATTTCTAACAATTTCCCAGATGATGTTGGTGCTGTTGATTTACAGACCACACTAAACATTACTTTTTCTCTAAAATCTTGCAGTCATGGTTGTTTAGCATTTTAAGCAGGGGATGGTTGTTAAGTATTTTTGAGAAATTAAAACACAGACATATTATGGAATGCAATGTAAATTTCTCATGCATTTTTAAAACAGAAAGAAATAGCTTGTTGGCTGGGGTTGACTCATTTTATGCACCAAGAGTTCCACAGGCCTTGAGTGCAACTGGGTGAAGAGGTCTGACATAAGCCCTGTAAGTGTTAGAGTGGAGTTTTACACATCCCACTGGTTCTACAGTGCAGTGAATTTCTTCCTAGGATACTAGAAAAAATATTGAGGTCTGGTCTTCTGAACAGGAAGACCCTCCATTTGGCCAGTGACAGCTCACAGTGATGGTCACAGGAAGCACGGTTCAACTTGGTAGTTAGTGGCAGGCATCCAGGGGCTCTTACATGCCAGAATCCACCACAGAGTGTGACAGTAATGCCATGCCATCTGTTATCTGGGTCAGCCATCTGGGTGGCCTATTACTTTTAAATTGTCCTCTTGGGACTTGAGTTTCATTCTTCTCCTTCACCTCAGAAAGAAAGAAATTCAACCAAGAGTTTTGGTTTAAGGAATTTAGTTTTGGTTTATGCTTTTAATGCTCCCAAGACTGTGGCAGGAGGAAGGAAGATCCAGCTAGTTGGGGTTACATAGTAAGTTCAAGGCAGCCTGGTCCATATGAGGTCCTGTTCCAAAAGTTAATAATAATTAAAAGTGATTCAATGTGTTTAAATAATATATCCTATATAGTTCATATCTCTGTTTTTCACACCTTAAGGCTGATTCTTGTGCCAAACTGACAATCTCCGACCAAATCTAAGACTGATAGTCTTCTAGTTGCAGACTATCGAGAAAGTGAGATCCAGTGACTCTTCTTCACCGATCTCTCTGAAGGGCCTTTTCTTGACATTTAATGGGCTCCTAAGAGTCCATCCAGCAAATACTGCTCTAGCCTGCTTGCTGGTTTAAATGAAGGCTCTGTTGTGAGCCTTCATGGGCTAGTTTCCACAGCTGTTGGAACCAAGGCACTACCTCCATTTATCTAACTTTCTTGTTCTCTTCCCNCAAATAAAATCAAGGCCTCTCTCACAGAAAGACACCCACTGATTCCTTTCCAAATCTTACAAGAACTGGTTAGGGAGACTTGTTTAAGGTTTTGATAGACTGGAAGCTATCCTCACACAAGTGCTATTTTCTACTCCAAACCCTCCAGGCATCAACCCCTCCTCCAATTCTGAAACTTTATTTCTGTCATTCCAGATGTATGTGCCAATCAGTTTAGCTCCTGCCAATTCTTGTTTATTAATAATGCTAACGAAAGAATTGAAATTCTACCAGATTTCAATCTCTTTTTCATGCCTCAATAACGAGTCCTAAAAGGAATGAATTCTGATATTGTCTCAACAACTCAAAGGACTAGGTGCAATGGGAAATTTGACTGGCTTTTACCTACCTTGCACNAACTCGGGACTATTCGTGATGCTAACTGCCACTGTACATGTGCAGATAATTTGCATTTTCATTGTTCTTTATTTTATGTTATTAGTTATTCATGAGATGAATATCACATCCAACAACTAATCTATAAAGCCTCTGCTTTAAATAATCACATACCGTTTTTGTTGTAGGAGCTAGGATGTAGAATGGATGTCCATTTAGAGATCTTGTACAAAGAATTGAAAAATGAATGACATATGTGCTCTCCCTAGCTTCATGCAAAATCGGGATCTCAAAGGGACTTGCAGTAGAGTTGGAAAAATAACAGGCTGTACTACACAGGTCTATACACATGAGGGCCATATTAGCCAGCTGGACCTACTGAGAAAGGTCTCTTACCAGCCAGCCAAAGCGAAGAAAAGGTCAAGATTAACCATACTACATAATGAACCTGTAAAAGACTAATTATTCTTCTCACCAAACAGCACAATCTGCATGTGAGGCAAAAAAACCAACACAGAAAGCATCTGAACTCAATTTATTTTCAATTGGAAACAGTCCAAGTTTCATACACTTTGGTTTCTACTTCTCCCAATAAAGGTTCATATATATATTAACACATATTAAAAAGAAGAAAAGACTCTACTCTCATTCTTGGTTCTCATTGAAGAGTATGTAATTCAATAAAAAAAATTCAAATGTGCCTGTGAGGCCTCTGCTTGAAGGGTGAGGTTGGTCAGAGAACAGGTATCTTTATTGTTGCTGTACATTTAGCTCTGTGTCCCCTCCTCTCTGTATGTGACTGTTAGCCATAGATAACCCGTAGATATATTAGTCTAAAGGCAGAGCAAGGACCTCATCCCTCATGAGTGAAGTGAGTGAGTCCTTTACTCTGTACTCAAAGGATTTCCCCGTAATCCCCCTGCGGTTATCTAGGGAGGGATTCCTTCACCTTGGAGGCTGTGAACTGCTTGCTCTTGACTTGTGTAAGATGGAGGTTAACTATTTCTCTTAGGGACTAAGGAATAACTATAAGAAAACTCAATTTAAAAAGTAATATAGTTATGAAACTCAGAAAGTCTGATAGACATATACTGATGGCTATAATAATGCAACCTAAAAAATGGTGGAAATAGAAGAAAGGAGCCATCTAAGTCTTAAGAAAATTGAAATATTGAAAAGAAAGCTTTGTTTTTCTTTCTTTTGTTGTTGCAGTGTTTGTATGTCCCCACATGTGAAATTTGAAGAGTGTCCCAAAATAATACAGCACTGATTGCTAGCATTTATGGAACTTCTGTGTGGCAGACACAGCAACATGAGCTTCAAGGTTCCATTCCCTATTATAATAAGTCACATTAGAAAGGTGCCACCATTATCTCTATGTCACAGATGTGGAAATTGAGATGCAGAAAGTTTAAGAAACTTGACTAAGGTCACATGGCTAGTAAATGGCAGAGTGAGAACCATAGTCAAGGGGGTTGTCTCCAAAGTGGGTTCTTATACCATATGTGCCTAATTGCCTCTCACACTGCATAAAAACCATGGTAAAAGACTGCTGAATTTCACTGAAGATGAACTGATTATGTCTGACTAGCAATGTGAACTGTTGCAAAACTCAAAATTTAAATAGCATGCCCAATAAAATGTGCACATATACTCTGTAGTTTATGATAATTAGATATGCATGATCACACACACACACACACACACACACACACACACAACACACACACCTAGATGGTAGCCATATTATAATGCCATTTAGTTCTAAATGATTGATGTGTTCTGAGAAAATTTAATTCTTGGACATTATAGAACCTATTTGGCCAATTCAACATTTCTACACATTTCTCAATTGGAAATACATGGGCAGACAAGGAAAAACATTGGACAAATACAATGTATCTTTTGGTCAACAATTTGTCCTTTCTTTCAAAGACTGTCCTATTCCAGGCTTCATGCTATGGAGACACTTTTCCTCTTTAAGTCCTCTGTTCCAAGTAAATCACATATTATTTACTTAGTCTCCAAATTTGGGTACTTCTGTAGATGATGCTTCAGCTTTGGACCTTTTATTCAGTGAGATCATCCTTAGCATCCCAAACCTCAGATGTGCAGAATGAAGTACAGAAGGGCAAGAGTCTCCTTTCTGGGTGATCTTCATCTTTTGATGCAAAGTTTCTGAGGCATTGAGCAGAGAAGAAAGAGCTGGAAAGCCAAGCGTGTGCCCTGTTTGGTAGTGAGGGTCCGAGAGGAGGATGCACGCACATTGGTGGCATCTCTGAAGAAAGAAACTTCACAGGGAGACTCAACCAAGANAGTTCATTTCTGCCTTCCCATGGTCCTCCTGACTGCTACCTACACCCTGCACTTTACAAGCCATTTGACAACCCATCAAGTTGCCAAAAGTGGACAGGGCAACTCGCCACAAGCAAAGGGTTCTTTTCATTCTTCACTCGACCTTCAGCTTCTTCAACTCCATTTCTCAAGCTGTTGACACTTAGGTTTGCGACAAGCTATCACAAACCTAGATGTCACTTTTCCTCTTCTAAGGTCACACCCAAGCTAAGAAAATAGGGCGGAACATTGAATTCTGATGAGCTCTAACACGTGAGCACGGCTAACATCTCCAGCCTCACAACAAGCCTCCCTCCTATTGTCTTTTGTGTTCAAAACTTCTCTCATAAGGTGTGGCAAAAAGCCAACCAGAGGCCCTGGCCACGAGTAATGTGAGAAGCAAATGTATTAGAGGGTAAATGCAGTCTTTGTGCAGGCCCATAGCTATTGACAATCCATTGATGCTGACAAGGTGATTCAAAAGCTCTCATTCACCCAGTATGGGGCATATACCTGGAATCCCAACACTCGGATGTCCAAGCTATCTGGGACATCATGAGCTATAGGCACACCTAAACTATAACTAGTACAAGGCCTTGTCTCAAGAAAAAAACAAAAACAAAAACAAAAATCAGAATGTGTGTTCAATGTAGGACAAAGTGCAAAATACAGATAAAGAAAAACCTGAGTGATAATTCCTTCTGATATTTTTCCATTAACATATGCTTACAGCATGAGGTAATAGTGTTTGACAGATTTTGATTTATATAACCACCACCATACATTCATCACATATACCTAAAGCTTCAAGTGTGAGGGTGTAGGACTATTTTGCAGCTTTTAGATGAACCTTGGCGTGATACAGCACTGTAATAGCTGCAGCATGAGCTCAGCCCTGGAGTTAGAAAGCTTAGGTCCAGACAAGGTCCAAACCTGCTAAGCCATGAAACCCAGACCCTCTGGTTGGTTTCTTAATGTCTTCCCATGCTTGCCTCACCATGTTTCCAGGAAGACTAATTGTAAGCATGCATCTCATCAGGCTGTTCTGAGACTAGAGAGAAAATGTGTGAAAAAAATGATAAGCAGTGCGCTGGCTTCTTTGGAACAGCCCATAAAAGAGGGCTGATTAAGTAACTCCTCATATGATTATTTCTTAAGAACACATTTCTAGAGAGAAAAATCGAAGGGTCACAGCACCCAGTCCTGACTCCTATCTTGATTTTCAACCATGTTGCTGTCTGTCAGTTCCCTCTCCCACCACTAAGAAAGGTGGAAGAAAAAATTCCCTTGTTTGGGATGGGTGCAGAACTTCCTAACAAAGACAGCATGGGATACACAAGTTCTCAGGCCTGTCCGAACTTTGCTGTTTATTTGGCAACCTTGTGGTCTTGGACTTGAAGTTCTCTGACTTTTAATGACTTCATCCACTAAGGAAAGGGAAGTTTGGAAGCAGGTATTCACCACACAATTTGTGATGGGGTAGGAAATCAAACAGCTGAGGCATTCCTTTTCCAGCTCTCTGTAGCTTCCTCACTGCAGATGTGGTTCTCACCTGGGGCCTGACACTACCTCCTTCTGGACTCTTCTGACGGTAGACTTCTAACGCAACCCAGCTCAGCCTATAGCAAGCATCTATTATGTGTCAAACACTGAACAAAACATGGATGCCAGAAACAGGAAAAGCAGTGAAATTGGCACAGTACAAAAGTAGCAGGGAACAAGTCTTCAGGAGGGAAAGGTGTGGCTTAGATATTAAATATAATATCAATAAAAGTAAATTGTTTAAATTCTTTTTACTTTTAAATTCCATTGAGAATATTTTTCACAGTGTTTCCAAACTCTCACACTAAGATTTTCTGCAGACAAGGAACTGAGATGAGCAAGCAATCACATCCATCACAAGAAGAGAAAGAAAAGGGGAAGAAAAAATGAAAACAAAGAAAAAGTGGAAAGAAACAAGAGAAATCACCAGGAGGGCCCCTACCTGGGCCTGGGTCTCAGGGAACATAGCTCTGAACACTGCTGTCTGCACATGCTCTAGGACAGTGGCCTGTCTGTCCCTGTGACACTAGGGTCTGACTGAACAGTCAGTGTGAGGAAGGGTGTGTCCTGGGCCCTTCTCCAGCACACAGAGACCAGTCTCAGCCCAACTTGGGCCTCATTCTCATTCTCAGTCCTCACGAGCAGGCTCCCTTTCTGTCTTAATCAGTTCTGATCTGCTTTTAGCAGACAATAATGGGAATAAAGAGCAGCATGCATTTTGGCATGTGTGTGGCTTTTTTCCCTTAATCTTCCATTCAAAAGAGAAAGACAGGGAGGGGGAAAAGTCTCCTCTATTTTACAGGCATCTATTGTTTTGGAATGGAAAGAAATTAAGGCAAGAAGAACAGTGACCATAACAGGACATATTCCCTTCATGCCAAACTGCATACTTCCTTACCTGCAGGGCCCATCTGAATTTACATCACTGGGTCTGCAAAGCTTCTCTGTGAAATGTGTAATGAAAAACATAAATAGTCTACCCATCGATGAACAACACTGACTAATTCCACTGATGCTGAGTAGCATGTGCTGAAGAGATAGATTATCTATAAAACACAATTTCACTATGCACTGCTATGTAATTTGTTAAGCATTTAGTAATAAGTATGTCTAATAAAATATGAAAAAAATATTTAGAAAATGAACCATAATTTTAATATAATTTTAATTAATGGGAGTGCAATTGCAGTGGTTTAAATTACATTCCCAGTGGTAAGAAGCCTTTCAAACCTAATTTGTAAGCCAAGATGGTGGCTCTAATGACTGGCAGCAAAGTTTCTTCAACAGATTTCATGGGGCATGATCCAAAGATAATAGGTTCTCAGCCCAATGACAATCCAATTACAATGCCAATCAAAGCCAACTTCATGCACTCTAATTATCAGATTTAGCTGTCAGCTCAAATACAAACATAACACTTTTATTTAAATAAAAATTTAATTTAGAAAAAAAAAGATGACTTCATGTGTGATTTATTGAGACTGCCAGAGCAATCTAACTTATTTCTCTGCTAATATAATAAAATCAATCTTGTATTTAAAAAAGAAAAAGGAAAAAAAGAAAAGCAAAACTTTTTCTCCCTCATGTCTTCCTGTATCTTCTATGTTGTATTATTTAGACATTAATTTAAGCAAAAAAGCATACCCTGGCATGGCAGCAGGTAGTCACCAACTAGAAGTAAGTTAAATGGAGCATTAAGGTTTCTGTGAGACAAAAGTCCAGGTGAACAAATGACAAATGCTAATAACCAGTTTTCACAAGTAGTCAGGAGAAACTGTGTTTGAAATAAAATCCATTTACACAACCTGAAGTTGAAGTGGAGGCTTTCTCTTAGCAAAACAGGATGGGAAAGCAAGGACGACAAGCATGATCCTCTCAAAAGCACATAGAAGGCATTTGGTATTCACACTGAAAACAGTACTAGCCCATCACGTGGTGATCTGGTGCTCACACCCCACCAGCCCAAAGGACATCAGCTCTTGGTAAGAGCCAGCCCTCCCCACCAGAGATGTTCCATGAGTGTGATCACTGATGTGACCACTGAGGCAACCCCAAAGCTCCCACTTTAAAAACCACTAAGCATTTAGCAAAAAAATCACTTTAAGAATATATTTTATGTAACCTAGTATTTCCAAAATATCATTTCTACATATAATCAATGTTTCTCAAAAGTATTAATGAAGAAAATTTACAATCTTGTTCTAAGTTTCAAGGTCAATGTGTAGTCTACACTTAAACCTCAGATGCCTTGCCAGGTGGTGGTGGCACATGCCTTTAATCTGTGAGTTCAAGGCCAGCCTAGTTTACAAAGTGAGTTCCAGGACAGCCAGAGCTGTTATATAGAGAAATCTTGTCTCAAAAAACCAATTAAAAAGAAAAAAAAATGACAAATAGGGCAAATTCTCTTTGGGTATTTTCTTTCTTGTTGTTGGATGGATATACTACCAAACCACATAGTATATATCAGAAGGGATAGAATTTTAGGAAGATTTTTCTTTTCCAATATATGTCTAGCAAGCATACAATGTTTGTATACAGTAGCATTCAATCTTTTTACTATGCAGAGGCACAGAAGATGGCAGGCTCTCCAACCTTCCCTTAGGGATGCCCATTGTTAAATTTGGGGGTGCTCCAGAAACTCATAATTAGGGATAGAGCTGCTTTATTTGACACT
>LZPO01018723.1:0-11332 GCA_001675575.1 Neotoma lepida | reverse complement strand
GAGGAGGGAAGAGGAGGATCTTTGATTGGTGTGTAAAATGAAGGGAAGATTTTCTTAATAATAATAAAAAAAAGAAGTGTCTGTATACAATTTCTGTCTACCTGTATTGGATTCTTTCTGTAATTGGTTTAGAGAAGTTCTTCAATATCTTTTGTATGAGTTTGTTGTCATTGTAACATTCCTCAGATATTTTTGTAGTCAGTGGGAACTCAGTTGTTAGTGGTAGTCATTGGTGAGCATAATTTTTAATGAATAATCTAAACTATTGACAATTTTTTTTTCAGAGCTGAGGACTGAAACTAGGGCCTTGCGCTTGCTAGGCAAGCACTCTACCACTGAGCTAAATCCCCAACCCCTTGACAATTTTTTAACAGGCATACTAGCACATCCATGTAATCTCAGCTATTCAACAGTCTGAGGCAGAGAGATGACAAGTTAAAGGCCTGCCATTAATCTTGCTCTCTGACACAGCAAGAGTTCGAGGTTAACCTAGCCAATTCTAGGACATAAAGATTTTCTCCTATGGTTTCTTCTAAAGTAAAAATTTATAGTCCTTGCTTTTATTTTTATATTTATAGTATCTGTATGGAGTTTATTCTTCTTAGGAATGATGTATAAATATTTAATCCCAGAATTATTTCTTAAATGCAGTTTACTGGTATGATATTTCTTTCTTATAATTTTTATTATTTGAAAAGTTCATAGATAGACAGATAGATAGATAGATAGATAGATAGATAGATAGATAGATATCCTGATCATATCCACTCATTTCTCCCCTCACCATTTTCCCAGAACCAACCTTCAAAGTTATCTCTTCCCATGTGTGCATGGTTGTGGGGTTATGTACTGAGACATGGATAACATCCCAGTGGCTATAACCACCCCCAAAGAAAAGTGACTTTCCCTACCCTAGCAGCCATCAAATATCAATAACTCCTCAGTAGGGCTGCCTGTCTCCATACTGGAATTTTTAATTGTGCAGATAATATGAAGGAAAACACAGCTACTATGAGTTCATGTTTGCAACAGTCAAATTATGTCAATAAAACAGAAGTTCTTAACACTTCTCTCCATTCTTTGTCTTATACATTATTTCCATGATCTTAATTGAGCCTTGAGACTGGACAGCCTTCCAGTGACTATATCACTGGTTGTCATAGATAGCCCATCTGTGGCTGAGGACTCACAATTACTCATCCTCAGCACTTTGAGCAACCTTGGGTCTCTGTCTGAACTACTACCCACTGCAAAAGGAAGATTCTCTGGTCAAGGTAGAGAGAAGCAACAATATATAGCCAAAATCATAAGTGTTTAGAAGGAAATTTGACAGCATGATCATTTAGCAAAACAACAGTAGTTTCTTCCTTGGGGTCGATGACCTCCATCTTGACCTCCAAAGCTGTGATTTTTTACCATGTTTTCAGTACCAAACATGAATTTTCTCCTGTGGAGTGAACTTCAAATACTTTCATGAGAGCCTTTGGTTACCCCAATAATCAGGCTTACTACTAGTGCATCAGTCTGGACATATTGCCTGACAGGTTGAGATTGTGGCATCAGTCAGTAAGATAGGGATATTACGCCAGCTGCATATGACTGTAGACTTGTTTCTTTATCTTTTCATACTTTGATNTGTGGGTTTCAATGCTCTGGATTTAGAAAAATGTACATTTTGAACTGTTATACTCTTTTGGTGAGTTGACAAGTCATGATGACTTGTCTCTCTTTTTTTTATTTAAATTTTTTTTCATTTTACATACCAACCATAGTTCCCCCTTATCCCCTTTCCCCCTTCCCCCTTTTGCCCCATCCCCCCTTTCCCTTTCCTCTCTTCCGCTGCTCCTCTCCTCCCCTCCACTCCACCCTGACCCACTCCTCAGAGGCAGTAAAGCCTCCCTTGGGGAGTCAACAAAGTCTGGCATGCCAAGAAGAGGTAGGACCAAGCCCCACCCCAACCCCACATCCCAGACTCAGAAGGACAAACATGTATGTACTCACTCAAAAGTAGATACTAGATATAAAGCAAAGGACAATCAGACTGCAACCCACAGCTTCAGGGAGGCTACCTAGCAGGGAGGACCCTAGGAGGGACCCATGGATTGCCCATCACAAGAGAAATAGATGAGATCTACAGGAACAAAGGGGGGCAGGGGTGAGAGGGGGTAATAGAGGGCAAGGGATAGGGATGAGAACATAGGGGAACAGGAGGTTTGAATTGGAACAGGGACAGAGTGGGAGCACAAGGAAAGAGAGATCATGATAAATGAAGACATCATGGGAATAGGGAGAAACAGAGTGCTAGGGAAGTTCCCAGGAACCCACAAAGATGACCCCACCTTAGACTACTGACAATAGTCAAGAGGGTGCCTGAACTGCCCTACTCCAGTGATCACATGGATGAATACCCTAACTGTCATCATAGAGCCTTCATCCAGAGACTGATGGAAGCAGATGCAAAGATCCACAGCCGGGCACCAGGCCAAGTTCCAGGAGCCCAATCAACAAGAGAGAGGAGGGATTCTATGAGCAAGAAACATCAAGATGATGATGGGAAAATGTACAGAGACAGCCAGCCAAACTAGTGGAAGTGCATGAACTGTGGACCGATAGCTGTAGAGCCCCTATGGTACTGGACTAGGACCTCTGGATATGCAAGACAGTTGTTTAGCTTGAACTCTTTAGGGGGCTCCCAGGCAATGAGATCGGGACCCGTTCCTGGTGTATTAGCTGACTTTTTTGGAGTCCAGTACCTACGGTGGGACACCTGGTGCAGCCTTGGTGCAGGGAGGAGAGTCTTGGTCCTGCCTCAACTGAATGTACCATGCTCTGCTGACTCCCTATGAGAGACCTTGCCTTGGAGGAGGTGGGAATGGGGGGTGGGTTGGGAGGAAGGCTGGGGGGTGGGAGGAGGGAGGAGAGGGGGATCTGTGGTTGTTATATTAGATGAATAGAAAATCTTTTAATAAAAAAAGAAAAGTTTTTTCATTTTACTTACCAATCATAGTTCCCCCTTCCCCCTTCCCCCACTCCTCTCCTCCCCTCCACTCCACTCTGACCCACTCCTCAGAGGGAGTAAAGCCTCCCTTGGGGAGTCAAAAAAGTCTGGCATACCAAGTTGAGGCAGGATCAAGCCCCCACCCTCACCCCATATCAAGACTGAGCAAGGCATCCCACCATAGGCAATAGGCTCCAAAAAACTAGCTCATTCACCCAGGATAAATCCTGGTCCCACTGCCCAGAGCCCCACATACAGATCAAATCACACAACTGTCACCCATAGTCAGAGGGGCCTAGTTCAGTCCCATGCAGGTTCCTCCACTGTCAATCCAGAGTCTGTGAGCTCCCACTACTCTGGTCAGCTGTCTCTGTGGTTTTCCCCATCATGATCTTGACTGTCCCTCTTGTTCATATAAGCCTTATCTCTCTTAATACCTGGAAATAGTTATTGCTTTCAAGTGTTCTTTGGGTAATATTCATATATCCTCTGTACAATTCCCTTCATTAATGTTAAGTTTAATGATAGAAACCTACGTAAAGCCAATCTGCCAAATATTGTGATCAATAGGCCAAGGATCATCATTTTACACACATGTAAAATGAGTAGGTATTTAGAAAAATGAACCCATTCTTTGCAAAAACAAACAAACAAATGAACCCTAGTGCAGTTTAAACTTGTGTGTGCTCAGCATGATAGAAAAGCAGAAATGACAGGAAGGCAGTCATTGCATGGATTCCTACTTATCTCTAGAAAGTCATATATTGAGCTTGCCTTTTTTAGTGATGTGTCTGTGGAGGGGACAGAGAAAAGCAGGGCTAACGCCCATTTTTGGATTACAGGAAGGTATTTAGCTTTAAGGAAAAGCCTTTTTTATGGGAGGTAGGTTCCAAGGAAACATGTTATCAAGCAATCTTCAACTAGAAAGTAATTTGGTACAAAAGACCACATCAATACTGACATACCCTTACATCATCTCATGCAACTCAGTCTCACCAGCCAGACTGGTAAACAGTCAACCTTCACTGAGAGCTATATTTTGCTTTGAAGTGTTTAATTATGTTCCTAGCAAACTTTTATTAGTGCTTCCTCTGCACCAATTATAAACGGCACTTTACATACATCATTGTTGATTGAGCCTCACAATAGCCCTCTAAGATACGTATTTACTCTGTTCGTTTTAGGAAGTTGGGGCTTTGAGGTTGTAAATTAATTTTATATGCTTTTCCAAATGGAGATGTCTCACTTTCAGAACTGAAGCTCCTAGCTATTCGGTTGTAGTATTGTTTAATATGATTAACACGTATAGGAACTTGTAGTTTGGTAATGTGACTGTGGGGCTCTATTGCAGTTGTTCCTGGTGACACAAATTTTTGGCTTAAATTGATTTTGTCATTAGTTGAAATTTACATATCTTCTCTCTAGGGCAATATTGTATTTGTTCAGAAATAACTTTACTAATTTTTTCAACCAAAGCTTAAAAATGCCATCTCATGTCAAAGTTACCCAACTCTAAGCTGCTGATATGGCTCAGGAGGGAAAAGTTACTGCCATCAGTCCTGCCATCCCAAGTTATACCCAGTGAGCCCACATGGCAGAAGGAGAGAGCCTACTCTGGCAACGTTTCCTCTAACTTCCACACTGTGCCTATCCCCACACTAAATAAGTAAATGTAATTTATTAAAAAANTAACTTCACGCCGGGCGGTGGTGGCGCACACCTTTAATCCCAGCACTCGGGAGGCAGAGGCAGGCGGATCTCTGTGAGTTCGAAGCCAGCCTGGGCTATCAAGTGAGTTCCAGGAAAGGCACAAAGCTACATAGAGAAACCCTGTCTCAAAAAACAAAAAACAAAACAACAACAACAACAAAAAAGTAACTTCACTTCAATCAATAAGACTTTTGCCTTAGTGAAGCTTGACTTAGTGGTTCCCCATTTTACTTTCCTTTTTACTGAGTTGATTTTAAATAAGTAATTCACTCACTGGGCATTTTTCATTGCATTTTAAGTTACCATATATAAGAGTACAGAGTGGTGGGTCTGACAAAATGGTTCAACAAATAAAAACATTTCCTGTGTAAACTTTACAACCTGAATTGAGTCTTCAGGGTCCACACAAGGCTGGAAGAAAAAGATTGACAACAAACTCAAAATCACGGTGACAATGATGATGATGATGATGGTGATGATGATGATGATGATGATAAATAAAATATTTTTTAATGGAAAGTGATTAAAATCAGTAATATCTGGTCATGGTTATATGTACCTATAATCTCACCACTCAGAAGAGAGATGCAGACAGATGTGAGTTTGAGGACAGCCTGGGCTACAGTGAAACACTAATCTACATCTTTGTGCATACAGGCAACACTAATGGGAGTCAGTAGATCCCATTTAGTAAATTATGCAAGAAGATGACATGAGTTTGAGAAGGGGATGGAGTGAGCNCCACTTTATAGTCATCATCTTTGACTGCTATTTCTTATTATCACTTTGGTTGCTTTTAAGGAGATCAGTATCTTTTAAATACACTGACTATTCTCCACCCTTGAATTATAATAGTAATAGGTCATATTAAACAGTAAATGTTACCTTATTGAAGATTGTCTACACACTAGGTATTGTGTAGGAAGTGTTTCACAACAGCATTTCCTTTGATACTAATAATATGTGATGTGNGTACTATTCACTCTAATTAAAAGATGGGGAAACTAAGGATTAGAAAGCTTAATTAATTTCTAATCCATCCCTTCTTACTGCTATCAGAAGGATGACTACTCACAATACAATTTTGAACCTCATGTTGGCTTACCTCTCTTTGTATCGATGACTTTCCCATTTTGGCTAGATTTTTATGAAAGCCAACCCCAGACCACCCAAGCCTTAGACTCCAGTACAGGAGCTTGAGTAAAATTCAGGAAGTTAGTTAAAGATATTACTAGGAGGCTGACTCTCTTTCCTATTCCTTTTGTTTGACTTCTCCCAAGGACTTGTCTCTGTCTGGGCGGTGGATGTGTAATGCTATAAACGAGATGCTTTCATTCTAAGCCAGGATAAAGATGTGCTAAAGATCAAACAAGAATCCATAAAACTTCCCTCAGGTGTAAAAGGAACAAAGAAATCAAGTTCTGTCTGCTGCTAGAGAGGATTCGGTGCACAGAAAATGTGCCTCAAATCTAAAAAGAATGAAAAATAAAACAGGTGAAGCGTGAGACCATGAAGACTGACATTACTGCTAGAATCCAAGATTGAAGAGGGAATAAAACACAAAGGACTTTTAAAAGTAGTGAGAGGACATTCATAAATATAACAGAATATTCAACTTCCTAAGCAAGTCAATGGCTTACAGTTGGTCATTTATTCATTCAACAGTCATTTACTGAGTAATATACCATGTACAAGTTATATTATGGTGGCACATATTGATGTGCTGTCTGGCATTGTTCCTGTAGGCATTGCCCACCAATAAGGGGACATTTCCATCACTGACTAAAGCCACTGCTTATAGGATCATCTCCATAACCACTGTATTGATTGATAGAAACTAAGCTCCTTGTAGGCTACTTAGATGCTATTCACAAGCTCAACGATCNTTTTGTAACTGTGCTATTGTATTCTATTTCATACACATTGTCTGAGGCACATAAACACTGTGTGCGAGACAGCAATCAACAGCCCTTTCTGCAAGCTCAACTACTTGATACTCCAGCTTCTAGAAGTACCACTTGTTCACAGGAAGAATAAAAGGAAGTCATAGTTTTGAGAACACACACTTTCTTAAGTCAGCCCATATCAAATTATTGCTTAATACTTGAAGACAGAGTCTTGTCCCCCTTGGCCCAATTCAGGACACCCCTAATGTGTCATTTCATCTTATGAGTCCTGGTGGGAGCATCTATGTTGTCTCTGCATTCTGAATTTTATTACCACACATACCCACCTCAACGTCCTATTTTCTTTCCTTTGCTTCATATGCAGTGAGTGAACAGATTCCCTGTATAAAAGTACCTTCACACTAACTGTAGGGCTATTCTAGCCCATCCTCTGCTTTGATGCCTCCAGAACCCAGACTGCTTGCCTTCACCCTTTTTCATTGAAGTATCATTGCCCATGCTCTCAAATAACATGCTCTGTTCTCACTCTTCCCAGTGTTTCTGCCCAGATTTTATGGCATCTCACTGCTCAAAAGTGCATCCTTTTTTTTTTCTATTATACTTGTCAACCCAACTAGAAAGTTTCTATTTCATAAATCAGGGACTATAAGAAGGCATATTTCTTCTCATTCTAAGACCAAAGGAAGATGTTTAGAGCATCCTTGATTGATTAGAGGATGCTCTGAGATGATACAGAGCCTCTAGAGAACAGGTGTCTAACTTTGTGGCTCTCCTGGACCACAATGAACAAACATGAATTGTTTTGTATACATATAGAGCCTCCTCCTGAGTGCTCTTAAACAGCTCAGAAAGGTAGATAGCTTTTGGACATAATAGCTCCAGTATGAGACATCAAGTAACAATGTTTATATGAATAAGAACAAGTAATATGTTTGAGATTCTGAAAGTACATGGACCTCCAAATGTAAGGCGATTAAAGTTTTCATAGAAATACTAAGATTTCATCTGAATGTTTAAAACCAAGTATCATTTGATGTGCATCACAAGGATATATTACACCAGGCAATTTGGAGACAGCAGTATTAACAGAGACAAAGATAGGAAATTGTGGGTCATAGAAGAAATGCTCGAATAATTGTAGAAATATGTGGTGTTCAGAGGAATAGAGAGAAACACAATTGCAAAGATCACATAGGATAAGAGCAACCCCCCCCTTCCAAACAAAAAAAAATACTGGACAGAAGGAAGAATGTCATTTTCCCTAAAAGTTGTGATAGTTTGCTAAAGTGTTACAGCTGTACAAACAGAACTCAGGAAGATTATGGTATATTTCATGAAACAAATATGCATCACGTGTTTCCTTTATTTTTCAGTGGCTGCAAAGGTATTCCTTTACAAATTTTGCTCAATGGTTTCTCCACATCATTTGGAGGCATTTAAACAGAGGCATACAAAGGCAAAAGTTTGACCCCTCACTGGGAGGGCTGTGTCTGAGGACTGTGCTTCCTGCGTAGATTGAAAGGTAATTGGCAACACTGCCATTCACCTAGTCCCTGCCCCTAAATACTTCATGTTAACCAAATCCATTCTGTGGAATCATGTACATGAGATTTTGGCAACAAGATTCAAGCCCATTCAGGAAGGAAAGATCTGAATCATGTATGCCATAGCAAGCCATGCTAAATTAGTATATTGCTCCAAAAAGCTGACAGAGCAAACAAATGAACATGAGTATCAAGTAGCTATAAACTCCTACCTAGGTCAGGGTTCTCACTGATGGAGCCTAGAATCCAGTCAGACATCCAAAAGTATGTTCCTTTGAAGGCACAGAAAGAAACATTTGCTTGTCAGTGGAAAGGGAAGCTAATGCCTTCCTCTGCTTCCAGTGAGGATTTTGGAGTCTTTGATACCAGTGAGTCTCAAGGCGTCTCTGATACCATTCGTCTCCATATACGGGGCACGAAGAACCTCCAAGCCTCACTCTGTTCTACAGAAATTGTGTTTCGTGTTTTCAATTGTTTCCCTTAGTTTGATCAGTTTTATCTTTAACCAAAGCTGTGCTTGAGGACCTTGGCTAATTTGTTTTAATTCTAATTCAGTTGTGCACCAGCTCTTATCATTAATGAGAAATTGATCAGCCTTGTGACTCAACTTCCTCATCTGTAACAAATACATTTACCTCACAAAACTCTTGGGAATATTTTATAATATAATTGGTGTAAGGGCTCCGCTGATTGCCTAGGAGGTGGTAGTCCACCAACTTTACATATAATTAATAGCAATAGCTATATCATATTTACAACAGATTTTAGCTCACCCCAGGGGAAAATATGACCATCTTGAGCACTGGTATGTACAACTTGAAGATACAAAGATCTGAGCTTGGACACCTTGCTTTTCTTAAGAAAAGTGATTTTTCCACTAGGTTTTCTACTCAACTGCTTGTTTTCATTTCAAAATGCACATTTGAAAATTATTTATCCTAAACTAAGACCTCCAAACTGCATTCCCCACCTCCTATTTTACACCCATATGAACCATTCCACAGTCACAACAGTGTAACATCTACAAATGGAATCAAAATCATAACTTTTTTGGAGATGGGATCTTATGTAACCCAAGCCTGCCTTGAACCCACTATGTAGCTGAATATGAATGTGAACTTCTGATCTCCTGCCTTCACTTCCAAGGCTAAGACTATAGGCATGGACCTCCATGCCTGGTTTGACATGCTATTGATGTGTCTGAGGATCTGGGGGACTCTAGGCAAGCACTGGCTTGAGTAAGCTAGTCCAGGGACAGAATTATGACCATTTGACCCCAGCTGCCTATCTAACTTCATTCAACTATCATCCTCATTTTGCAATGCATGTTCCAGATCTGGGAATCAAGTTTAGTGACAGTACTTAACTAATGCATAGTAAGTACTGTGTTCTTTCCCATCATCCCCAAAACAAAACAAAACAAACAAAAGCAATATATGACCCAGAGTTTCCCTGTGAAGATGTTTTCCCCGGTTTCCAATCTTTATTCTTGCTGATATTTCTACCAGAAAAACACATCTTCCATTCTGGCTAGATCACATATTTTTTTAAGAGCAGTCACAATTTATTTCCTACTTGAGGTCTTCGAAAGCCCTCCTGTTTGTCTATATTATCACTGCTTTGTGCTCCTGCGTTCACATTCTCACTTCAAGTATGACCCTCACACGGGCTGTTCAAATTGTTTCCTAACAGGTAAACTAGATTGAAACTCCTAGAGAGCGGGACCTGTCTTACTAAGAGTGGATACTATGTCCAGCAAAATGATTTACATACAAGATATTACTTGGTTGTAATCTATTGGCCATACATCAACTGACCTACATTCTGGTCCCTGTCATCACTGNCATTAGTTAGTCACGTTATTTTAAATAAATTATTGAAGTGCTTTGTGGGCCATTTCCTTGTGTGCAGAATGAGAATGATTTCCTAAACTTGCCACCATCTGCCTGACCACCTTAACAGTTACTTTAAGAAAAGTAAAAAAAATTGATTCATGTTGTTTTTTTAAATTACAAAACGTTATAAAAACACAAAATATTATTAGAGCAAATATTTAATTTGGTGGGAACCTTTTGAGATCACTATAGAAGTATGCATAAATGTAGGTGACCTGACTCTTTCCCTTTGGAATGAGGAATAAAATGGAAATACAATCAATCCCAGAACTGGAAGTTTCTCAGAGAAATTTGTGAAGTTCAAGTAAATTAACTATAAATCCAGAAGTTTCTTAAGAATTATGCTGTCCTGATTTTTCATGGATAAGGCCTCTTATGCTCAGTGATCTCANGGGAGCAGTTTGGAGGTCTTAGTTTAGGATATATAATTTTCAAATGTTTCATACTCTAACCCTAACCCTAACCCTAACCCTAACCCTAACCCTAACCCTAACCCTAACCCTAACCCTAACCCTGACGGGAACAGCTAGTGTTCTTGATATGAGGGCACTTACAAGATCCAGGCCTGTGCCTTCCTTACCTCATACTTTTTATGCTAAATGAAGCTAAACTTAAAGATATTCACTAATCCCTAAGTGAAAAAATTGTTCACTTGAAAATTCTGTGGTTTTTTTGTAATATTACCTTACATCTAACTATCCAGAATATTCATAAATTCCAATACAAGGAACTTACACTTTGATATAAGATCTCACGAAAATCTCTTGAGAAATCTAAAGGTAGGGACAAACTTTCCCTACTAAACATATAGGATTGCATATGTCTCGCAGAGCTGCTGAGGGTGACCTGCAAATAAAGTATGAGTTTCAGCTGTCAGCTGCCAATCACCATGGCACTCAATCCTTACTTACCTCCCAAACTACCTATCCTCATATCAAAGATAAGTTAGGCTTCCTTGCTTTTAGGGGACTCTGGGATGAACTCAATCCTGGAACCCTCTGAAACAGTAAAGTCTCAACGAGGGCACATGCTAGACTCATGCAGGAGTTGGAAGCTGAAGGTGAAATGAGCTCCTCCAAGCCTTCACACCTCCCATGGGATCTCTGCACAGTGAGCCTCTGGGAGCCAGTTATCTCGACCACAGAGTATGTAGATAATGGTTGGTAGAACTCTATCATTCTTTCGGTCAAGTGTGAGTGTTGTTCACTATGAGTGGAGCGGAGGATGAGGCAAATGAAGGTCCAGCCACACGGTGTTTGTGACAGCTGGCTTGTCTCT
>LZPO01018722.1:0-22217 GCA_001675575.1 Neotoma lepida | reverse complement strand
AACATATATATTTTAAAGGTATCTTGACTTCAAAATTTGGGTCTAAGGATATGTTGCTTTGGAAAAGAGGTTCTGCTTTTGTTTCCACAGAAGATGAGAACCTGTGAATGGCTTTCAGTCTAATATGGTTTGATTGAGTAAGACCACCCTGAAAAATCTCCAATAGGAACAGATGGCCCAGATGATCCAATGTTTCAAAGTGTGTCTGTTGCAGTTTCCTCTGAGTTCTGCGTCCAGAAAGGCTTCAAGGCTGTTAGCTGAGATGATCCAGTTTCATAGACTACTCCAGTCAGCACTTGATCATAATCCTAAATTTTCTTTGGGTCCCCATAAGATTACCAGTGCCCCCAATCATCAGAAAGCCTAGAAAACTATGTCCACATTCCCAAAAATGGATTATGGATGTATGTCTTTGTTTAGAATGTTGGTTACAAATTGTTCTGGATAATGGTCAGGAAAAAAGGCTAAGCAAAGGAGATTAGATTCAGAGTTTTTGTTTTGAAAAGAAAAAAACAGGGAAATGCTGTGGGATAATACACTTGTATACTGAAAAGATTTTTCACTCCTATTGGTTTAGTAAAACACTGATTGGTCAATAGCCAGGCAGGAAGTGTAGGTAAGGTGACCAGATGAGGAGAAGGCAGGGAAGAGGAAAGGCAGAGATGGAGTCACCAGCCAGGCACAGAGGAAGTAAGATGAGAATGTTGAACTGAGAAAACGTACAAAGCCACGTGGCTAAACATAGACAAGAATTAAGGGTTAATTTAAGCATAAGAGCTAGTCAGTTATAAGCTTGTGCAATAGGCCAAACAGTTTATAATTAATATAAGCCTCTGTGTACTTATTCAGGACTGAATGGTTGTAGGATCAGGTGGGACAGAAACTTCTGTCTACACATCACTAATTAAGAATATGCCTGTCATGCTTGCCGACAGTCCCATCTTATGGAGGCATTTTCTTAGTTGAGGTTCCTTCCTCTCAGATGGCTTTAGGTTGTGCCAAGTTGACATAAAACTATCCAGTACAGTATGGATCAAACCATGCTCTCTCCTCTGTATTATCTTTGTATATTTGTAAAAGTTCAGTTGTTTATGTGCATGAGTGCATACATAAGTGTATTTGTTTCCTGAGTTAGTGAGCCTTCTGTTGCTGTGAGAGCAGAGCTGATGCAATCAACCTATAATGAGAAATATCTTCTTGGCTCACAGTGTCAGAGTTTCAGTCCATGGCTACTTGACCTCATCACTTTTGGAACTGTGCATCATAATGGAAGTGCAGAAGAGGAGGTCTGTTCAGTTATTGAAGGACAGAAGCAGAAGGAGAGAAGTAGCAGAAGTCCCACTATCTGCTTCCAGTAAAGGCCCCAGTGATAAAACTTCCTTTCCTTGAGCTTTATTTCTACAAGGTCCCACAATCTTTCTGTAGTGCTGCAGGCTGGCACTCAAACCTTTGACATGTGAGCTTTTAGGGTATGTGTCAGATGCAGCAGCATTTCTGGACTCTACTCTGGGTATTTGTTAACACAACCACTACAGTGTCTTTATTATTAAAGCTTCCTAACAAATTTTGAAATCAAATAGCACAAAATATCCATGTTCTTAAAAAACCTGTCTATCTCATGAGACTTGCATTTCTATATGAATTTATAATCAGTTTTTTGATTTGCACATAGAAAAATGCTATATTGTGACTGAGATTTTGTTGAAGACATAGATCAATTGACAAGTTGAAACTGATAATTTGTCCAAGCTTATCTGTACAGTATAAATCACTGTGTTCTTTCCTTTATGTTCTTATTACAGGATTCCTGAAAACAATTTTGTCTACAGTACCTAGAATTATGCGTGGTGTATGGTACTCGAGCATCTCTTCAATATATAAGCATCTCTACAATATATAAGAATAAAACCCCCAAATCTTCGTGTCTTTCAGTGTATATTACTGCCTGGGAACAACTTTCTTTTAAAAAGCCTTAAGATCACTTCATTCCTTGAACCCCCTTCATGCTCACACCAAACCCGTTCTCTAAACATTCCAAGCTATTTTTGGCCTTGTGTCTTTTCTCTATACTGTCACTCCTTACAAGCAGCCCTTTTCTCTTTTTCATAATTTAACTCACCCTTCCAGACATGCATCAACTGTTGTCTCATGACTTGAAGGCATCATTTTCACAGATTGCTGTTTTCTTAAGTTTCAGTAGAATGTATATTGCACTGCAATTATATATTTGCATGCCTGTCTTTTTTCCTTTATCTTTTTTCCTGTATCCATTTCCCAGAAGAATATGACTCTTTTCTGTTTAGAACAAATACTACTTTTTGTATAGCATCATGTTCATGTTTATCGCAGAATCAAACACATAGTTTGTGCTTACTGAATTTATATTGAAAAATATGTAAAGCTTCATTCCATATATTACAACTAAAATCTATTCTTGATAAGCAAACATATTTGGTATTTGCATGGGGGCCATCATTTTAAAAATAAATTCAACAGTATTTCTATTTTGGTAGTTGATGTGACTTTTGCCACTAAAGTTTTAGCTTGAATAGTAATGCTTTGAGACAATAAAACTCTCAATTTCTATCCAGCAGGGAAATAAAGCCCAGACAGAACCAGGAGAGCATCTGGCACCAGGCTAAGAGGGGAACCCTCTTTCCTGCTCTTTTGGCTACAGCAAATGCCAGAACAGACAGGAGGCAATAGCTCTCCCCAAGGTTTTGCCAAAGAAGTCCTTAGCAAGATAATGGGCTATTTGTTAGGGAACTGCTGAGGGATATGAATGTAACCAAAAGGAGGCACTCAAATAATTCTCTGCAACCTCAGTGGGCCACCACAAGTCCCCATGGCCAGGAAAAGAGTGTTTTCAGCCTGTGGAAACAACCCCTAGCCAAAGGTAACAGTCTCTCCAGGGAAGAGTCTGTGGAAATGCCTCTTTTCCTTACAGGAGACTTCAGCTGATATCTGTTTGTGGTTTACCTAAAGGTAAGGAAATTCTACTTAGGACCCCAACCCTAAATAATTAGCTTTCCCAGTGGTAACTTTAGAGTTAGACCAAAATATTTACCATAAAGAATATGGCATGCTGTTTTGACAGGAGAATTTCTCCCTAATTCAGCTCTAGAAAAATTATCCTTAATCCAGATGTGAGCAAAAATAAATTGAGAACATAAAATATTTTAAGTCTAGTCCCGTGATAGGCCAAACTCAATATTATGGTGAACTAGGGTCTCTCTTTGGAGTAAAGTATTTTCCTGCATGAAGTAAATAACTTCTTCCTAAGCATGAAATGTTGCTCTCCAGGGGGTATTTCAGTTGCCTGAAGTTTCTGTAAGATTGAGATTGTTTAGGCCAAATTTGACTTGAATCTTGTTTCTTTTTCCATCTCCCAGGCTCTAGTCTAAATAATATTTAGTCAGTGCTTTAAAGAAAATAGAAAAGTCCTGTTCAATTTGATTCTTCATGAATTCAAATGACTTTCCTAGAACAAAGGGAAACCAAAGGGAAAAAGAAGATTCTGTTGTACGAAATAGTGAGGACTAGAGAGTTACACCTAGAAAATACCCAAACGTTGAAACAGATCCTGAAAAGAAGGTTTGGCAAGTATTTTAGTACCCAAGAAGTATAAGAGTCTTTCTATCTACTGTTTCTTCCGGGGAGAGAAGACAGAATCTGAAGGGTGAGTGAGCACTAGCCATTGCTGGAAAGCTCCACCTCAGCAGACACTCCTCAGCCCTTGCTCACTCTTCACTCTTTCTCTGAGAGTTATGCAAAGGGAGGCAAGAATTTTAACCATAATCTACATATGTGTGATAGATAAATCACAAGATAATTACTTTTTTTTAAAAAATGTATTTTATGTGTATGAGTGCTTTCCTGCATATATGTCTGTTTACTATGAATGCCTGGTGAACAAGAGGGCCAGAAGAGGGCTTACAAACCCTGAACTTGGAGTTGCAGATGTTTGTGAGCCATCAAGTAGATGCTAAGAACTGAACCCAGGTCTTCTGCAGGAGCAGTAAGCACACTTTACATCTGGGCCTTCACTCCAGTCCCCATAATGTGGATTTTAAGAAGATACTACATGCAATGCAGGAAGCAGACTACAAAATCACAGTCCTGCAACTATAATCAACACAATAACACAGGCACCTAAGGAAACTGTGTGCTTTTCTCCCAGAAATAAAAATCCCTGAGATTGGTGTTTTCTGTGTTTTAACAGATACAAAGAATCTCAAAATAGAACTTAAACGTCTAAAGTTTGAAGCTTATAAAAACAATATTAATTATATTCACTTATTCAAATTATTTTCATTCTACTTTTTGTCTGCTCCATTTTTCAGTCATTGGGAGATATGGAAAGTTCTTACATCGAGATTTTTTTTCATCAGCTACTGTGCATAATCTTGCCACTTTTGCTTTATGAAAGGGGATTTAGGACTAATAGAGAAAGAAGAATTAAGTGGTGTAGGGGTGGCAGGGTAGGGTAAAGGCAGGCATTTAAGGAGGGATAGCAACACTAAAGGCCTTTTTTAACACCATATGGAAACATACTCCTGTAAAGGGTTCCTATAACATATTCATTTGCATATATACATATAAATATACATAGAGTTTAAATTGAGCTACTCTACAATGAGGGAGGGGGCAGTGCCTGTCTTAGACACTATAGGCTATCAAAGAAAAATTCCAGTAAGTATTCTGGAGTTGTTGTTAAGTGGAATCCCATAGACCCCCATAAACATGATATGCTATTATAATCCATTACTCATGGTTACCCTCTAGAAATGGTATTGCTGAAGGCATCACATTCTTGATTCAGATAACGTGATGAAATCAAGCTGGTGTGGACCTGGGAGCTTCATCCACACTGGCTAGGTTTCATGGTGCTAGAAGGTGCTATGCAAGCTACCAAAGGAGAAAAGATGTGAACTTTGCAAGATACAATAATGGCCAGCTTAGCAACACTTTTGTAACAGTGGTAAGAATGTTATGGGAGTAACCAACTCTTTCTGATTGGATTTAAGGCCTGCTCTGTAACTGAAAATGTATTCTCTTCTCAAATCGTAAAGGGATATTTACATGCTGTTTATTTTTTCTACTCTATTTTACATGTAACTATAGTCTAGTTACTTCATTTCTATTGTTCTTTATACCTTAAAATAAATTATTTTATATAGTACATGATACATTTATCAATTTTTGCCTATTATTATCATCATCATTATTATTTATTCTACTTACTTCTTCTACTTTAGTTTTCTCCTTTTAATTCTTTTTTAGGTCTGACTTATTAGGAATAAATCATTTAAATGTTTCATTTGTATGAAAACTTCACACTTTTACTATACCTGAATGATCATTTACTTGACTATATGACATATATTCTATCAATTCCTTCTAATCTTTCTTGTTGGAATTTCTACTATATGCCTGTAGGAATTTTTTTTATTATCTACTTTGTCTCTTCTCGTTTAAATGTTCTGCCTTCAAAACTACATTTTTTTTTTATTAATTCTCATTAACTTACTTATTCCACAGTTCTCTAAAGTCTCTGAGCACTGCACCTTTATAGTTAGGACCTCCCAACTCAATAGTTGTGTATGTGTTTTGTTTTGAAGTTTTGCCTTTTCCAAAATATAAAGTAACATCTTGCAATAGGTTCTTGTATTCATTTTTCCCCTAACATAATGTTGTTGAGACCCATTCTTATTGCATTTACTGACAATTTCTGCTCTGTGGAGTGTTATACTTCACTATGTCACAATTTGTTTATCATTTACATATATATGATATATAGCTATGCTATGTATGTTTTATTTCTCTTGGGTAAATATCTAGAGACAAAACAACTGAGTTGATTAGTAGCAGTGTTTGACATTTGACCTCTAACAGTCTTTGTAATGGTGCAGACTTGCTTCTAGAATGATTTTCCAGTTTTATATTCCTACTTTCCCATATAACTTGTCTTTGATTTTAATCCTTTATTTTGTCCATTCTACCATGTTGGAGTTGGAATATCACTCGGTCTTAACAATAATTTCCCTAATGACTAATAGAATGTAGCATCTATTTTGTAGCATTCCCTAATGACTAATGGAATGTAGCATCTATATTTTGTGTGCTTATTTGTCCCATATCACCTTCTAGTGAATGTCTTTATAATTCTTTGCTCACATTTAGACAATGTTATTGTGTTACTTACTTATAATAGTTCTTTGCATATTTTGGATACAAATATTTGTAATATGTGTGCCTTATGATTATCTCCTAATCTGTGGCTTGTCCAATTAGCCAATTTCATGGTAATATCTTAAGGAATTTTGTCATTTTTTTTTCTCTTGAGATAGGATTTTTCTGTGTTGCCCACACTGGTCTGAAACTTCTGAGACTCTTCTTGCCTGAGATTCTGAATTGTGAGACTTCAGGCTTGTGTCATCCATCATGCCTGGCTAGAAGATTTGTGATTTTTTTTTTTTTTTGAATTTGCAAGACAGGGTTTCTCTGTATAGGTTTCTCTGTATAGCTTAGGAGCCTGTCCTGAAACTCACTCTGTAGACCAGGATGGCCTCGAACTCACAGAGATCCACCTCCTGAATGGTGGGATTAAAGGGTGGGCCACCACTACCCAGTGAGATTTGTGATTCTAATGAGGCTTAATATCCTCATTATTCCCTGTGCTAGATAAGTATTTTGTGATAAAATACTTGAGCATAGTAATTGTTGGAAGAAGAGAATCGTTTTGGCTCAAAATTCAGAGTGTTCAGCTTATAGTTCTTGGCTCTGTTGATTCTAGGTGTATGGTAGCTGACAGGAAAGAGGGAGGGAACACACACACACTGAGAGAGAGACAGACAGACAGACAGAAAGTCTCTCTCTTTCTCTCTCTCTCTCACACACACACTGAGAGACAGACACAGACAGACAGAAAGTGAAACAGAGAGATGGATATTATTCAAGATTCAAGATACAGACCTCCAGGACATATTCCCAAGGACCTACTTGCTCCTGATACTTCTTAAATTTCCAGAACATTCCAAAACAGCACCATCACTTAGGAACCAAGTCTTTAAAACATGGACCTTTCAGGGGAATATTTCATAGCTGTTATAACATTTTCCTTAATAGTTTGTTTTTGGAAAAATATGAAGATTAACAAGATTCTTGTCTAGTTTTTAAGAATTTATAATCTAGTTTCTTTAATAGATAGTTTCTTTGATAGTTTGTCTATGTCTAGCTAAGAAATATTTGCCTGACCTGAAACCACAAATATTGTGTACTTGTTTCAAGAAGCTGTTTTAGATATTATGCTTTCCTTTGAGTTAGTGTTTCATGTTGTGAACGATAAGGGGTCAGACAGTAGTGGTGCACTGCACCTCATCGTGCTGAGGCTAAGGTACTATGGAAGATACCAGGATGGTATCTAAAGGAGAGAAAAAGAGAAATGGAGGTGAAAGGCCAAACAATGCCATAATAGTCCCAAAGACTGTCTTAACCTTGAAAATACATTAAATTAAAGTAACAAATTACTTGATTATAAAATGTAAAGTTTTTTCACATGTAGGCATATGTGTGTGTGTAACATTGTATAGAAAGGAAAGTTATCTCCCTACATGGATCTATATTTCCCCTTAATTATATGGAATGGGTTTTCAATTTGTTATAATTGAATTGTTATAGGATATTAATTTTAAGTAATAATAATAACATCTATTTTAAATGTTTCAGTATTATTCTAGGTTTTAATAGAGATTTGCTACTTTATTTCTTTGTCTACTGTTGCTATCAAAATGACCATGGGATGCAAGAAATCTCTCTTTAGGGTTGGATAGATGAGTATTCCCTATTCCTGTACCACACCTAACACAAGCCCAGAACATCCTATGTAATTTTCCTAAGGGCTGGAAGATACCAGCAGATTCTAGGTAATAGCGGCTACCAAAAAGAGTGTTTGTGGAAGCCGTCTGCCTGTTCTCACTGACTCTTTCCTCCTTAGGGCTGTTTGTGGGACAGACCGCTTAATGGTGTTGAGAATGGCCTCACCCTGTGGGACACCTCAACTGTCCGACCAAGGGAATATTCCTCTCTGTAATGTCACCTTAATTATGTCATTCCAACATTCAGAAAGGAGAAATTGTTCCTTTACACTTGAACAACTGTTGCTGAGAAAACATGAAGATTAACAAGACTCTTGTTTTTAAGAATAGTTAAGAAAATGAGAAGCAATCAAGAAGCCAGTAAGTCAAGCGATGTCAGAGCACTGCTGGGTGGATTTCATCTTGGCATAATGTGAAGTTTGTGGTACTCCTCCTTACTGACAACTGTGGGCCTTGTTTCTTGTTTCTAGAAGGCAGGTGTTGACAGTGCTTCTGGACCACGTGTACTCCAGTCAGAGCGTATGAATATTCAAGCTGGGCCTACAATCCCCTTCAGTGGAGCCCTCTGCTCACCACTCTCTCAAGGTAAGAGAATGCCAGGCAAGTTTGTTTTCTCCTGGCTTTCCCAGAGCACTGGTTAATTTCGTTCTGGGTGGGGCTTTCCCCCTGCTTGCTTTTGCTTTGTTTTAACTGTTCATTTTGCTGAAGGTACTTTTATGCTGGGTGCAGATCCAGACAAAGAAAACTTTTATGCAAGTAAACAAAACAGATTACACTGAGCCAGGGTTTCTGTGCCGGACATATTCCTTAGACTATTTCTGAGTGGTTATTTATGGATGTCTGTTTATCCCCTGGAGCCTGACTTCACCCCTTGGTACAGTGAAACCACTCTGTGTTTAGTGCAATGGTCTGCCACCCCTGGGAATGGCTGGATGTCAAATATTTACCCCTGTGGGACTGAACACAAATCAGAGATACGCAGAGAAAATAGAAGTTAAGTGCAGACTCCTCACGGAACCAGCAGCATTTGAAGGGAAATGGATTATAAAGAAAACAAATGGAATAAAGAGATAGCGCAGTGTACCTTTCTTTATGGGACTGGGAAAGGAACCCTCTAACATATAAAGTAATTTCAAGCAGAGGAGGATTTTCACCTTCCTGCTTTCTCAGCAACCACACCCACCGTTCTCTCACCTGGCTCAGTACCAGGCCCGGAGGGAGACATTTTAAATTTTTAGTCTTTTAATTGGAAAAAGATGCTACACCTTGTCGTTCAAGCCTGCACTGAGAGGTAGTGAGGGAGTGAGAGGGGATGCAGGGGAGAGGTGGGCAGAGAGAGAGAGTCAGAGAGACAGCGCCAAAGGGGGGGCAGGGGGCAGGAGGGGCAGGGATAGAGAAGGAGAGAGAGAGAGACCTAGCCAAGTATTAGTTTAGCCCCAATACAACTCATAAAACTTTGAAATCAAACTTGGCATTCAGCTTTGTAGATAATCGCACTGGAAAAATCCAGAAAGTCGAAAGTTTACTGTCTTGCCCAAGTTCCTCCATTCCCAGTTTTCTGCCTCACTGGTTCCTTCCCCACGCAGTTTTCCTTTGACATTGGAACTGTATTGTCAGGTACAAAACTACATTTTACAGGCTACGTCAAATCATGCCAAGTTGCAAAAGGGCTTATAAAATAATCGTGGGCATGAACAGCAAGGAAACAGAACAGCTACTAACGCCATAAAGGGAATACTACACCGAAGGCCAGGCTTGAAATAAAGTCCGTGTGACCCATGTAACATTAGACGCTTCTGAAATCTCGTAGACAAAGTACAGGCATGTTTGTTCATTTCTCTTTCACCGGACAAGGGATTTCACTTCCTATAGGGACAAAGAGCGTTGGGGAGTTCACTGAGGGCATGCTTTCTGATTTGAAACGTGTACACTGTTGAGAAGAAAGACAAGGCCATCTCTGCTTAAACACCAGAGTCCAAAGTGACAGCAAATTCCTGTTGAGCTGCGCATCCATCTGCAAGAGCTCCAGCAGCTAGCTTGTACTGGGAAGCGACCTCAGGCTGCCGGGCCTTTGGTGAGGACAGCATTGCCCTGCGGCTGGGCACACTACATTCAAAAGCAAACATTGGGCAGCTTCACCTTCTTCCAGTTTGGCAAGGAGAGGAGAATCCACAAAGGAGCATTACTTTAGTTGTATTTAGAAATGTAAGTCCCTGCAGACTTAAGAGTTGGAGCCTGTGAGGCCCCTGCATTGTGAGCCCTCTGCAGCGGGCGGGCGGGCTTACACAAGCAGGCTTTGTTTTAATTAGCTCAGAAGCAGCCCTCTACCCCCCCCTCCAACAGGGCTTCCAGTTTACAATTGTCTGGGAACTCCCTCAGCCGAAAATGGTTACTAAGAAAATTTCCACAGAAACCCAACGAAAAGGGCCAGGCCGACGCTAGGCTTTTAAAAGAACTTTTCCAAATTGAGTCTTGAAGCAAACTTGTCAGCAGGAGTGGAATGCTTGCTGGAATGGGTGTCCACTCCAGAGAGGGCCCCAAGGTTCACTAGGTGGTTCACTTCAAAATAGCAGTCAGTTCTCTCTAGCTCTTGCCCCAAAGGGAAGAAAACAACACGACCTCTTTTAAATATGGTTAAGGATCTGGTTATAAGTGACAAACGTCAGGAAATTTAAACATGAGGATGAAAAAGACTATCTCCAAACTAGTTTTCAAGAGTGAATTGAATCTGAATGCAGTGAGTTAGAGGAAGGGCCAGCTGCGCATCTCCCCATGCTACTTTCCCCACCACACACACACAACCTCCAGCATTAGAGAGCTTTGGGGCCTGTGCCCTGAAGTGGCAGAGATGGAGGAGTTATGTTCATAGAGAAAGTAAGTCGAGGTGGGCATGGACAGCTGTGGCAGTAACAGCCACTGAAGAAGGCCTTCTTAGCTTTGGTCAAGAAAAACATTTGTTCGCCATCTGATTCACTGTGTATTGAGAGTTTCTGAGTTTTGTTTGTTTTCTTTTTATTTTCAACAGGAGTATTTTCAAATTGAAACTCGCAAAAATGTATACAATGAAAAACCTCATCAAATGTGTACATATTTTAAAACTCAAATATGAAGTTTAAATGTGTTTTGAGAGCTATGTGTCATCAACATATTCATGTGATATAAAGTACAATTCATTTGTTCACTTGGAAAGTTAGTACACTTTTTTATGTAATCAAAAGTATAGTTTCATTTATTTATTAGTTTTTTTAGGATTTGATTCCTTATTGCCCTGTTCTAACAATTTACAACTCAAACTGAACTATTTAGCTCTCTGATCTTTAGCTAAAGCTAAACACTTGAGTATTCTCATTTATTATCTATGGATCTGAAGGAACAGAGTATTTCTTGTGGAATTTTTTTTATTATTTTTTTATTAAAAGATTTTCTGTTTATTTTACATACCAACCACAGACCCCTCCCCTCCCTTCTCCCGCCCCTCAGCCTTCCCCCGCAATCCAACCCCCTATTCCCACCTCCTCCAAAGCAAGGTCTCCCATGGAGAGTCCCCAGATCCTGGTACATTCAGTTGAGGCAGGTCCAAGACCCTCCTCCCTGTGCCAAGGCTGTGCCAGGTGTCCCATCATAGGCTCCAAAAAGCCAGCTCATGTGCCAGGGATAGATCCTGATCAACCTGTGGAATTTTTAAATAAATCATCCCATTTCTGCTAGTGAATGAGAGAGCAGGTTGGTGCTGGGAATCACATTTGGTCAAAGGTGAAATTCAGAGATTCTCAGAGCCAGATGCAGATTCGTGAAGGCAAGTTGCTCCACCACGGCTCTGTCAATAAAATAAAATAAAATAATATGAAAATATATCCCAGGTCTGCGATGATTCCTCTGGGTTCTGCAGAGACAGATAACTGAGAAGGTTGGCTTCTGTCTGCCCTCACAGGAAGAAGAGATCCTGAGCAACAACAGCGGTGCTTCACTATAGGTAGGTTCTGCCTACTGTAGACTTCAGAGACAGCTGAAGTGCCTTGCTATTCTGGGTCTTTCAGAGTGCATTTAAAATGGTGGCCAGAGGTCTAAAATTAAAAATCAGTGGCCAGAAGAAAGAAATCTTTTATCTCCATCAAGGATGAAGCCTCTCATGCCTGGCTTCATGTTAATGGGTGCCATTGCATACAGAGTTAGTCAGGATTGCTGATCTGAAGTTCTCTGTCCTGATACCTTCAGAGGAAAGGATCTCCCAGGGAAGTACTAGAAAACAGCAATCAGGATATGTGGTGGTATTTTATCTATGTCCCCCAATAAAATTTATCTGAGGATCAGAGGAACAAGGTCAGCCACTAGCCTTGCAAAATTAGCACATGCCCTTAATCCTGTCACTTAGCAAGCAGGGTCTGTCTGGATCCCTGTGAGTTCCAAGTCATACTAGGAACAGTCAAGCGTGGAGACACACGCCTTTAATCCCAGCATCAACCATAGAATTCTTAAAGTCTATACAGACAGGCAGGAAGTGACAGAAGTGGGGCTATAGGAGGAAGTGATGTAGCTTGGCTGAAAGAGCCAATGGGAGAACAGAACAGAAAGGGATATAGATGTGGAGGTATAACGAATTGGGACACTCTCTATTTTGGGAGTGGTGGCAGCAGCCTAAGGTGAGGCTGGTAGTTGTTCCTAATTCCTCTGATCTCTGTCAGACTTTCACCCCTATCTCTGCCTCTGTGTTTTATTTAATAAGACCATTTAGAAAATCCGTCTTACAAGAATATGAAGCTGTAACTACAGAAGGAAGGAGTAGGTTGACATTAGGATCTAGCACCATTTTTCTAGGTTGAGGAGAAACATATTATCCTTCCCTTAAGCCTCATTTTTGCCATCAATAAAGTAGACATGGTAACTGCTGGGTCTCAGGAAGTACATATGTCCAGAAATGACAGTCTTGACTCAGCACAAGCTGGACTATAGAAGAATTTCTAATGGTTACATAAAAGGCAACATTCTTCAGGAAATTGTGAAATGGCTTCCAATCCCAGAAAAGGAGTCATTTCTCTTGCCACTGTCAAAGGGACATATGACTGTCTATTGACATTTGCCCATGGTACCTGTCAGTAAATCAAAGCCCATGTTGTCTTCCAGGTTCCCTCAGCCCCTTCCCGCAGGTACTTCTTACACACCTCTAAGCCTGTGCTGGAATCCTGGCTTGTTTCACCTCCCCGACTCCTCTTCCACTCTGCTAGCCCCCCGAGCTGATCCAGAGTCTCACTCCATCATAACTTCCTTCCCTGCTATTCTTTACGATTCTCTCTTTTACAATGCTCTGATATCATCCCTGCTTCCCTAGCCCTGGATGTGTCCAATCTGCTTCTTTGTCTCTATTCCGGACTTTTCTAGATCCCTCTGAATGTTCTGACTCTTACTCACAATGAAAATCTCTCCCCTAATCATGGAGGTGCTATTTCAGTGGTTTCTTTTCTGTACCCCTCACTGACAAAAAGATCATTCTTTTAAGGAAGAACTGTGAAAATGATATAACTGGTTAGGAGAGTGGCAAACAAGAAACACTAGGCAATGGTGTGACAGGGCAAGACAGTGCAGAGGTTCCTTCATCTTACATTCTTGCTGAGGCCATTTCAAGTTTAGCTAGAATTTGATCTCCTTGGTGGAGAATCCCATGGAAAATTAGGAACTGAGATCAAGATGCCCCAGGTAACTTATCCTTCGTTCTCTTAAACTGCTTACTTGTGTAAACTTTCCGTGTAACTGTTGAGCAAAATAACAGGATATGAATTTTACCTTTAAAAGCTCCTTGCTCAGGGCTACACTTGGGTCCCTGAATACCTGAGTGTAGTCTCAGTCAGTTGGAATAAAGACTTTCAATTGGCTATAAACTGTGTCTGAGTGGTCTTCTCTGGTGGGCTCCCTGCAACACTTTGGAGGCCCCAGCAAGAGTCCTCAAAACTGTATGTGCAACCCTTAAGGAACTTGAGACCCCTAGGAGTGGGGAAGAGTATGTTTTCTGGAGAATAATCTTACGGAATGCCCACCCTGAGATGTTCCAGGGTCCCAGGAAAATCCTCTCTGACCCATCATTGCTGAATGCTCCAGAGGCACCCTGATGACACCACCCTCCAAAAAATGGTAAAGTGAAAATCATCTGGTCTGAACATCTCTGGAACTAGGTTTGGTCTGTAAGAAGTGCCATCTGGTTAGGACACAAAAGAGGAGATCATATACAACCATAGATCTTGTGTCTGGTGTCTATGTAAAACATCACTAGACCTCCTTGCTCTGTTCAGGTATATGAATGTGTGCTGGCCACCCCTGGTTGTCTTTACTGTGTGTCTCTCTATATGACTCTGTCTCCCTGCATGTCTCTCTGTGTATTTCTGTCACTTCTGTTGGTTGGAGAAACAGATCTAAAATGGAAAGGGAATTACATTACCCATGATTGCAACCACTGCTGCCCCTGAAGTGACATATGTTTCCTGCAGGCCCATGGGCCATGCTGGGTGGGCTCACCTGCATGCTGTGGTAACCCCTTCCCTTCCCAAAGCAACTGTGGCCACACCTCAGCCAGTACCTCAGCTTGTGACTGCTGCTATTGCTATGGCGATGTAGGAGGCTCCCAAGCTTCAATAGTTGCCACTAGTTTCCATGTAAGAACTAATAGCAGTCTCTGGTGTGAGACCCCCACACCCCTCCTTGGCTTAAGACCTGTGCCCTCTTGTTGAGGATTTGAATCCTTTGGGCCAGACCAGGTCATCCAGAGCAACCCCAAACCCACCCCATCAGAAGGAATTGACACTCCCCCCTTCCTATTCCGGAACACTTGCATTTAGCTTGTTTAGTCAGTTGACTCCTTCTTGCAGTCCTGGGGACCTTGTTCTGTTCTCTGTGTGGAGGTGGGGAGGGCCTCAGAGTGCTCACAGGGAAGAGAAATAGGTCCCTGAGCTGTGTGTTCTGTTCCTTTCTTTGCCTAAGCTGAGAAGCTGGTTAGGCCCAGGGAAGGGGGAAGTAATTCCTCCAGTCATGCAGCAGGTAAAGTGGAAGTTCAACTCCTTCCCAGTTCATAGTTTATGACTTTTTCTCTACTAGTGACTTGTATAATTGGAAGACCCCCTAAAACCTCCATTTTCTGAAAAGATGCAGGTCATTACCAGCCTATTGGAAACTGTTTTAAAGTAAGAGGGCATTGAATGATTTTTCATCACACATTATTGGGAGGATTAAAAGCAGCAGCCAGAAAACCTGCCAACTTATCCAAGGTAGGTCAGGTTATCCAAGGATCTGATGAATTGCCAGCTGCATTTCTGGAAAAGCTCTCTGAGACATACCAGATATTTACTGCCACAGACCCAGATGCCCCCGAAAACCAGAAAGCTACTAATACTGTCTTTGTCATGCCGTCGGCTCCAGGCATAAGGAGAATGCTTCAGTAATTAGAGGGATTTGAATAGGTCTCAACTTTTGGAAATTGCTCAGAAAGTTTACCACAGCTGAAATTCAGCTGAAAACAGAAAAGGAAAGAAATTCTCCCATGTGATGCTATTTGGAGAAATATCCTCTGGACAAACAGACAAGAGAGGAAATGGGAGAAATAGACCAGAAGTAAGGATTCAGTGACTTATCAGCATCATTTGATGGGGCCCTGAGTGCAAATCTGTTAGAATTAAGACAAAATATCCACAAAGCACCCTGCTCCAGTGTGTAGATGGCTTCTTCTTAGCTCTGACCACTGAGAAGGAATGTGAGGCCTTTTAGAGGCCTTTAAGCCCTGGATTACAGTCTCAGTGAAGAAGGCTCAGCTGTGCATCCCTCAAGCCTCTTACCCAAATACCCCATCTTTGGAACGGTGGCCTCCCAGGGCAGGCTAAGTCAGAAAGGTACAGTGATCTCTGGAGTATAGTGGCTGGCCATTCACTCTGCCAGCCCATTCACCCCAGATAGCCACTTCTAATTTTCCTTTTCAGAAGCAACAAATCAAGGAATTGTGGATGATGGAGACTTAGCATGCTTGTAGCAATCTGTCCAACCATTCTAAGTATACAGGAAGGTAGGATTTTATCCTATTGAGATTTAGGTTCCCATAGAACCACAAGGGAAGTGTTGAGTTATGTCATGGTTCATGACTGCACTTTTCACCACAACTTGAAAGGTTTGTTTCAATATTTCTGAAAATATTTCCTCTAATCGTTGTATTTTCCAGGATTGTTCTGTGTACATTTTTCATTCTCAAGTTTACCAACTTTGTGTCTCATAGTGTTATGGAAATCTTTTCTGAAGAATGTTGTGAAAATATGTGAAAAAGAAAACCAAATGAATATCTTTCTTTCAGTACATTTCATATATATGGACTGTCTTAAACCATTTGGTATGCTTTAGTAAAGAGCCTTAGACTGGATAATTCATAAACAATAGGAAGTTATTGTTCACAGTTCTACAGAGTGAAGATTCCAAGGTCAAGGCACTATTAGATTCAGTGTCTACTAATGGCCTGCTCCTTATCTATGATACCTTCTGTATGTCTTCTCATAGTGGGAAGGAAAGGCACTCTGCATTGTTTTTAAGTGGCACTAATCCTATTCATGAGGACACTAGCCTTACAATTTAATGAACTCTGAAAGGCCCCACCACTTCCTAATTTTACTGGTTGCCTTGGGATTAGATTAAAACAGGAATTTGGAAGAGGGACATAAACATACAGAATATAACATATTCAAAATCAAATTCAGTCAGATGCCTATACATATCTTTGAACCTCAGCACCTAAATATGAGTGTCAGATTTAACAAAGGGATGTACTTTGTGAGCACATGTTGAATTGATTCAATGGAACTATGTGTTTCAGAGAGCATCTCCTAAAGACACAGTGGATCACAAAGGAAGGGAGATCAGCATTTTAAAATTAAATTCTTAGCTGTATGGCCATGTCTCCATCCATAGTAGAAAGTTGTTGATCTTTGTGTTAGTTCCTAAAATGACTGCACATATTGGCAGGTAGAAGGTCTCTGAAAGGGCACAGGTTCTTCAATGATCATATAGGGAATAATCTCTTTGTTGAGGAATATTAATATTCATGAGGTAATAGTCAGAGAAAGAAAGAGGGGGGAAAATATCTGACACAGGTAAGCACAACCTTAGGTCCAGACAATGTCTACAGAGATGGACCAGACAAAAGCTTTCCAGAAGCTTCAAGGACTTAGAAGAAAAAAAGGCAATTTTCTTCCTTGAAATGGAAGTGATCCAAGTATAGTCACACCCCAATACTTTTAAAAGTTTTACGGAGCTCATTTGTTCTCACTGTGGAACATTGTTTTTAACGTAAAATAGAAATTATTTGTCTTTCTACTACTCAGCTGTTTGATATACTTCTGGCCCTTCCCTCATATTTATGGAGAAAGAGAGAGAGAGAGAGAGAGTATAGTTTGTATATATAACTCTTTATTATAGCTCATTATCTTTGCTATCATCTTTCACAATGGCTGCAAAATATCCATCATGCAGAAAATTCGTACTTTTGTGGGCTGGACATTTCAGATTGCTTCTAACTTTTCACTGCTAGTAAGTCTACAGTGAATAACCCTGCACATAAATCTTTGTCTGCACTTGTTTGTTTCCTTAGAATGAATTCCTAGAAGTGAAATTATTGTATCTAATGGCATGGATTTTTTTCCCAAAGCTCTTTATACACTAAAGGTTAAGAGCTTGCCAAAACATTTATACCATTACAGAGTCTCACAGTGTATGAAACTGGGGTCTCTGAATAGAAGTCTAAATAGGGAGTCATTATTCCAAATTTTGTGAAGATAAAGATGAACTTGTCTAGCAGGACAGGCTATATCGAAGGCTTTTGCCTGAAGTATTTACGTGTATTAATTTATAGTTCTGCCAGTGAAGAGATACTTTACAGTCTGTGAGTAGGAGAGTTAAATGTTTAATCCTGACATTTCAGTCTTGGCCCTAAGGAGCTTGTTTCTCCATGAGCTACACTGCTATGGTGTGAAGTGCTTTCCACAGACAAAGATGCTGAGTGCTACTGCCCAAGCAGATGCAGCCATAAGATTCTGGAGAGCTGTATTCGAAGAGGATGTGCAGTCTCTGTCTGTCCTTCTGACCAGACTTCCCATTCCTTGCCTCTAGCACATGTTCCAGCTATCATGGGGCCAGAATCCCATGAACTAAAGTCTTTGAAGCCATGAGGCAAATAATTTCTCCCTTTGCATTGTTTGTGTCTGGTATTTTGTAATATTGCAAAGTGACTAATACCTAACTAACATGGGGTTTCTTCTCTGATGACCTTATTGGTAGCCTTTGTTCATATTTTATTTATGCATGCCCTTGGAATGTTGTCTTTATCAAGGTGTCCACTCTGTTTATATTTTATTTATGCATTCCCTTGGAATGTTGTCTTTATCATAGTGCCTGTCCACTCTGTACACCTTGTAACCCTTTCTATGCTCACTTCCTAGAACACACTTTTGCACATTTGCCTGTTAACTCTCTTACTTCATTTACGTATCTGTTCAAATACCACCTCTGAGTGAGTGTACACACTGAGTGAGCTCAACTCTTTCTTTACATTGTTTGATTCATTTCTGGAAATTATCATTTGACTTAATGCCATGTATTCATTTCTCTATTTGCATATTGTTATTCCCTATCTTCTACAATAATTAAGACTCAGTGAGGGCAGATTTCTGTTTTATCCACTATCATACCCTAGTGTGCCCACATAGCAGCTCAATAGAAGTTTGATGAAGTAATAAATAAGCCAATAATTTTCCCTACCTCTAACTTCCTGTGAAAAGTAGCTGCATACCTGTCTAATTTGCTAATGAAATAAGCTTAACATTCCACCCTTGTCTCTGTTCAGCGAGGTGCTCTTTTTCCTGTGGGACTCAAAGTTTTATCTGAATGGAAGACCACTTAAACACCATTTAATGAGAGGAGTCATTTCCTGCCTAACATCTAATCTGCAAATTAATCTCCTGCTGAGCAGAAATGTGGACATGGCAATGCTTTCTGTTCCACATTTTCTACATCAGCCCGAGCTCGGGGCCCTATTATTTATTCATCTTGTATCTGCTATCAAAAAGCCGGACAAGAAGCTAGCTGTAGAATGATCTCTGGTGACAGGTATGCTTGGGGAGTCAAGTATGAGGATCTGATTAAAATGACTCACAGTGAATGGAGAAAGATTGATGGATCCATCTTCCACTGAATAACACTATTAAAAAGCAACAAAGGTTGTCCCTCAATTTTGCCCTATCCAGAACAAACATTAAAAAGTCCTTTACCTCAGGAAGAAAATTTTTGAATAAAAGCTCATTTGAAGTTTGAAGAATTTGCTCATTCTTGTGATAGTCAGTTTAGCTAAGATATAAATATGGGAAGATTTTGTATAACCAAATTTTAACTTTTCACTTCAAGAAACAAGGAATATTATAGCCCTGGGGAAACATTCCTACTAGTAATAATTCTTGTGGAATATTCCTTTACACTGTGTAAAGATACATCACTGTGATTGGTTTAATAAAAAGCTAAATGGCCAATAGCTAGGCAGGAGGTAGAGGTGGGACTTCCTGACAGAGGGAGCTCTGGGAAGAAGAAAGGCAAAATTGCCAGCAAGATGCAGAGGAAGCAAGACATGCAGGAGGAGAGATGAAAGGCACGAGCTACATGGCAACACATAGATGAATAGAAGTGGATTAATTTAAGTTATAAGAGCTAATGAGACAAGACTAAGCTATAGACAGAGCTTTCATAATTAATAATAAGTCTCCGTGGTTTTTTTGGTGAGCCCACAGAAAAATAGGACTACAAATAATTGCTTGAGGTTGGTGACACTGTCTTCTTAAACACATGCATGCATGTGTCTCAGCTACTTAGTCCCCATCACTTCCTGTTGTGTAGACACTCTGAGGCAGGCTACCAGAGAACGCTATCATCTGACTTATATTGACTCTCTTCCATGTGTTGAGAGCTGTGTCTCTGTTCTTATTCTATTTGTTATTTATGTCACTGTCCAGGATTCTGTGCCCACTTGAAAGGGAGCCTTCAGCCTTGAATAGATGATATGATTAAAGATTTTCTCAATTCGGACTTCTCACTGTGGAATTAGCTTTGTAGCTTCTCTTTGTCCTATGGTTTAGGAATTAATACAGTGTTCCTGAAATTGTCAAGCCAAATAGATAGAGAACAAGAATTCTGAACTTGATTGTGCCCTCCTAAATACCCCAAATTTTACAGAAGGCAGACTGTGCCTATATTTCCAGATGGGGCCCCTGTGCTTTAGTATGGTGTTTCATGATGCATTGGCTCCCTTTTAGGAAGAAATCCCATGGGTCCTTTCTTCTCTTTCTCACCCCACCACAGGAAGAGACAGCAAAAAATTGTAAAGGAAGAGGCTTTCAAAGGGAAATGAAGGGTTTGGCACCTTGACTTCCCAAACTACCAGAAACCAAATTCCTGTTATTAAAACCACCCACTCTGTGTTTTTGTTATGACAGCACAGACTGACTATTAATCAACTGTAGACAGAGATGATTTATATGATCTTGAGCAGAGAATACAAGAATAGAAAGTGAGCTGATAAAAATGGAGTTGTCAGGTCTACCCTTGTTCGGTCAGGGTTCTCTTCTTCCATAGTTGTTGCTGATTTTCAGCCCTCAGCATTCTTGTCCTAGCTTATGTACCTGCTCATTTTTTCTTAAACTGCAGGAAAGCATGTAGCCTGCATCTGGAGGAATGTGCTGTCTGTACACTATTGTTCTGGGAATCTGGGTCGTCACATCTGTCATGAAAATGATGGTGCTATGTCCTTGTGCCCCACTGTAAGACAATCTCAGCCTAGAGAGCTTGCTCCAGCTCTGAGAAGCATTTCCTTAGTTTAAAATATTCACCTAAGAAAGTTTTCACTGATTTTCCAAGGCTTCTTTGCAGTTTCAAATTTAGCCTGACACCATCCTAAAGGTGCAGCTACTATCAATGTCTTCCTAGTTAGGAGCCTTCCCAGTCCACTTTGGCACACAGTTCTTCAGCCTGAACTTACCCAGGAAAGTTTCTTGCTTTATGTGCCAGTATTTTTTCCCTGCTGAGATGGGGGTGGGGGAGGGGAGGCAGGCAGGTGTTTAATTTCTCAACATCTTTCTACTTCTCTCTGTCAGTTTTCTGTTTCAGACTCTTTCAGGCCTTGGAATTTGCTCTATTTATATTTACTTGGGCTTTTGTTTTTACTTAACTCCAACTTCCCCAGCATCTTAGTGTTTACCATTTCAGTTCCCAAATTACAAAGTTACAAGAGCTGATATGAAGACATGATCCCAAGACATCAAAAAGAGGATGTAAACATTAACGTAGGGTCATGTGCTTTTCCCTACCTCTGGAACTAAATATTAAGCCAAGGAAGTCAGAAACTGGACAGGAGCTCAGCTTTTAGCAGAATTAGATTTCCAGTAAATACTTCTGGTCTTTCCTTGTTCCTTTGATTTTAGTGAAATGCTATTACATACTCAATGCCAGATCAATATAAGCTTTAATAATAGTTAAGAGAAAGGGTAATTGCAGCCTGAAATTTTCAGCTGAAGTTCCCACTTAAAGACACTCAGTATCCGGAAAATGGAGTGTCCACTTTGTTATTCTCGATTTTTAAACCCTTCCCAAAGCAATTGCAATTTACATTGTTTTTAGCTACAAATGAAATGACAAAGTTGGTTTTAGGAAACTTTAAAATGATCACTGGCCAAATGTTTGGACAACTTCTCGAGGTCCTTCCCCACCTCTGCTTACCACCTGTTGTTTTCTGTAAAGTTTGAGAGGCCGTGATGTGTGAACCCTCCTGTGAGGACATTTCAGGTGGCCCCCACATCAAAGCAAAAGCATGAGGAATGGGTGGCCCAGAGCAGCAGAGAGCATCTTTTGCTAGTCACATAATAATTTAGCAAGTGGTATTTCAAAATGACTTTGCAAATTTTGTCCATTTGAGTGAAATTTGTCCCATACCAGGGACAGAGTTCCATCCTGGAAATGACACTTCAATGAATTTAAAAATCCCTGACATGGAAAGACAAGCAGAGCCCAGATAAAACATGGCCGACTTTCTGATTTCTTGCCTGTTTGCTTTGTAATCTTCTTCTTTAAAAAGTAATTTGGAGCCAGGTGTGGTGGCACATGCCTTTAAACCCAGCACTCAGGAGGTAGAGGCTGGTGTATCTCTGTGAGTTCAAGGCCAGCCTGGTCTACAAAGGAAATTCCAGGACAGATAGGGCTGTTAAAATCCTGTCTCAAAAATCAAAAAACAAACAAACAAGAAAAAAAATTAATTTGGAGTGTGTGTGTGTGTGTGTGTGTGTGTGT
>LZPO01018719.1:0-22281 GCA_001675575.1 Neotoma lepida | reverse complement strand
TGGCTGTTTCCAGTGTGGCCTTGAACTCACAGAGATCTGGATGGATCTCTGCCTCGGGAATGCTAGGATTAAAGGCGTGTGCTACCACTGCCTAACCTCTATGTTTAATCTAGTGGCTGTTCTGTTCTCTGACCCCAAATAAGTTTTATTAGGGTACACAATATTTTGGGGGACACAATATAATCACCACAGATTGCCATGAGCTTGAGGTGAGACCAGGCTATGGATAGCAAGACTCTGTTAAAAAGGTATTTTTAAAAAGCAGGTATTTACAGGGTAGAGGAGAAACTGAAGCTAAGGAAAGAAGCTATAGTTGAGCCTCTCTTATCATCCCATGGAATTCACTAGAATTCATGGGCTAGTGTGTGTTTACAAACGGCACACTGCAAGCTGTCCTTGGGAAATGACTTCCTACTGCCATGTATAGTTTGATGATTCCCATTTAATACGCTGTCATTTTCTTTCTCAATAGCACAATTTCTTTGTCTTTAAAGTTAATAATTCATTTACTTAATAATCAAAACAAAACTGTAGGTTAGGAAATATTTAAAATATGTATAGCAAAGAGCTGATTGAAAACATCCAAGGAGACTGCATCTAGAAACCATCTAAGCAAATGTATGGATGACAAGCACCTCATAAGTACAATTAGGTTATATGTGAGGGAAACAAATGATGAAATAAATGGAAACGTATTACAAGAGATAAGGGTGTGCAGCAAGTCTAGGGTAGATCAAAGGTCAGGTGCTTCAAGGGGCGCTTCTCTCGGTGTGGCGGTTTGAAAGAAAATGGCCCCCAAAGGGAGTGGCACTTGTGGGAGCTGTGGCTTCGTTGGAGTAGGTGTGGTATTGTTAACGGAGGTGTATCACCGTGGAGGTGGGCTTTGCGGTCTCGTATATGCTCAAGCCATGCCCAGTGAGACAGTTCACTTCCTGTTGTCTTCTGATCAAGGTGTAGCCAGCACCATGTCTGCCTGCTTGCTGCTATGCTCCCCGCCATGGTGATAATGACTAAACCTTTGAAACTGGAAGTCATCACCTCAATTAAATGTTTGCTTTGTAAGAGTTGCCGTGGTCATGGTGTCTCTTCACAGCCATAGAAACTTCGACTAAGACACTCAGCAATGAGGAAGATGTGCATGCACACACCAGAGCAAAAGTCAAGGGAGGTTTGGAGCCCATGGCAGTCCTGTGTTCTGATGCTAGAGCATAGGTGACAACAGTCCCACATTCCGAGTAAATACTTGGATAAATCTAAAGGTATATATGTGAAGTGCATTATCTTGGGGCCTTGCTGACCCTCTCCTTGAATAGTGTTCCTTAGCTAAAGCAGAAAAGACCTAACTATAATTCCCCTGGGAAGAATGATTTTCTTCTTGGAAAGAAAAAGTTTCCATACCATTCAGGCGACTATTTCAGCAGCACCCCACAACCAGAGCAGAGCAGTGCTCATGCATCCATGGGTGCATGGGTCGGTTATTTTCAGTTGATAAATTCCTCTGGAACACAGAGGCTATCAATAGCAGACCTGCTACTGCCTTTTGCCTCACCCTCTCTTAAAGTCCTCAACCTGGAAAGAAAACTAAGATGATGCCTTTCATTTTAAAAACTCCCTTGAATGAAATCTGAAATCTAATCTCATTTATGTGAAAGCATTTAGATGGTAAAATATACATTTTCTCTTTGTCAATATGTAATTTTCCAAACTCACTTAAGCTCCAGCTGCTAATAATGAAATGGGACCCAGCTCAAAGGTAGATTAAAGGACAGCCAATTGAAGACGGCAGTAATTTCTGAAGACCCAAAAGCTCATCAGAGCATCACATTTACGGAACTGCGTGCCATTAAGGCTTGGGTCGCAGATTAAAGCCTAAAGGGACATTGCTTTCTTATAGAATGAATTAGCTGGTGATATTATTGAAGTATCTAGTCATAGTTTTTTAGTATAATGAGGACTGTGGAATGCTTAACAAATCAAATTTAATACTTCTATATTTTTCCTGTCTGTGGTGCACTAGTCATTATTTAACATGCTAACTATTGGGGAGAGCTGTTAACGGAAAGTACAGTAGTCACATACATATTAGATTGTCTTTACAAAAGTGTTTGATGAATCCTCAGCTTGTACCATGGATAGTGCCAGTTAGTTCTCTTAGATTAGTCCATTCAATCCTTGCAATGATTCACATGGAAAAAAATCTCCTTTCCCCATAGATGACACATAATGACATTGTCGTGGCTGCTGGGACAATGAATAAAATAATGCTACAGTCTTACCTTTGTATAAGATAACAAACACAATAACCAAGGCCCCCCCTTCTCCTTTCCCCTCTTCCTTCTCTCCTTCCTCTGCCTTCTCTCCTCACCTCCCTCTTCTCTTCCCCTCCCTCCCCTCCTGGCTTTTCCTTGCCTTGCCTTTCCTCTCCCCATCTTCTTTCCTTTTTTTATTTTTTGGCCACACTAGAGATCAAAGCCAGAGCCTTTCTCATGGTAGGCAATCCCTCTGTCAGCAAGCTACATTCCTCAGCCTCTGGAATCCTTTTATTATTTTAAGCTATCTCCATTTTGAACATTGACATGACATCAGTACCTTTTGAAGGAACCAAATCTTTCCAAATGGTAGGAATTTTGTCTTCCATCCAGGTGACATAGAAAGAAGATGGCCGCATTGATCAGTCCTCAGCCTAGGGGACCTTGCTGGATGCTGAGCCAGGCAACCCTGTCCACACTGGGGTCTTTCTGTAACTCCAAGTGAGTCACACCCTAGGCCATCTCTGTGTATACTGCCTTAGAGAAGGGAAGTTTCTTCATGGTTCCTTTCTTTGCCCTCACAGTTAGTCCCAGGAGACATGTAATGCATGACATGGCGTCTAGATGAGCTAGAGCAGTTGCCTGGGTGCAGACACAGGTCTTGGTCTTTGGAAGATGACGTCTTCAGTCCAGTTCCCAGGCCTCCCAGGATATTCATTCATTTCCTGTCTACTGAGCCAGTACTCGCCATTTCAGAAGCTCCGTCCGTAGGGTCTCACAGGTGCTGCCTCCCAGGAAGAGTGTGTTGTTCTGCTTAGTAAGATTCTGTCCTCTGAACATTGTCACGCATTCCCTTTTCTGATTTCCTAAGAGAATGTACTCCATGAGGATGACCCTCAGTCCCTGGTTGGCTTTCAGTATCCAGTGAAGTCTTTCATTTTTTCACTTGCAAAATTACTCATTGCTGAAAGTAAATTTAATTCTTCACAAATAAGAACATGAGGTGTTCCTCCCCCAAACTGGAACAACCATTTTTGCATTCCTTTTCAGTTTTTTTAAATTAGTTGTAAGAATTTACTTAGTAAACAGCATGTTTTCAATTCTTTATTTTACAAATGTCAAAATAAAAGACCTGAGTAATCTAGACTTGGCAATGGTGTCATCTGAACTTTTTTTTTTTTAATCTGAGATCCATCTTCTAAAGATTTTAATAAAGTATGACACTAGTTTTTGAAAGCTGATGACTTATGGTCCATTTAGGAAGGTCTTCCAATATTCCTTAAACAGTTGCAACCTCACCAACTCTCACCTCTCCCTATAGCCACACCTGTTGTTTCCTTAGTGCTCCTAAATGGTCCCCCTGCACAGACTCTCACTGTAGTGCCTGTGACTAGGCAAGATGATCCTTCTTTGCTCTAAGCTGCCATATTTTACCAGCACTGGACAGACAGAAACAGCCATCCTTTTGTCTAGCTACACGTTGACCTTTCTTGAGTGCAAGGGATGGTCTTCCCTCTGATTCTGTAACACTGGGCTGAGAAACACATCAGCTTGGACATAAGAAGAGTGATGCCATGCCAAGCAGAAGGTCTCATGTTTCACTTTTTCGTCTTGGAAATAAAGACCCAATAGCTCACTGCTGAGTACCTTGCTTGGAGGCTGACATGGATCTTGAGATGAGGTCTTTGGAGGCATCATGATTTTCCATAGTAACATAGACTTTGCCCCCAAATCATTGGTCAAGATAAGTGCTTTTCAAGGAGGGCAGCAGGACCATCTATCACTGGTTTCCCCATGACAGCTAAGGGGAGGAGCAGTCCTCCAGGAGCGGTTCAGTGAAGACTTTGCTCGAGAGTTACTGTCAAAACAGAGCTAAGCTGTTTTCAACAAGAGGCTCTTCAGTCCCTAGTATGTATAGCTTAAAATAAAATGTAATGTATAGGAAGGGGAGAGGAAGTTTGATTTTTAAGGTTTGTGTCTTTCAAAAGCTACATTTTATGATTTTAGTTTTATATTTATGTAACTCTTTGGGATTTAGAAGTGTAGATGGCATTTAGTCGTGGCTGTGGTTTAAAACACACACTTTTTACCACAGCACGCTCTCTCTGAATCCAGTTATGTCCCTCATCTACCTGCTGTCACTTCTGAGTGCCCACTAAACCCACTGACTAAAGATAGAAGAGCATGGAAGATGTTAGGGGAATCTGTAGGGAACGTAAAAATTAGTCAAGTCAAAGCTAAATGCATGTTCAAAGAGAGCTTATCACAAACTGTAGCCAGCACTAAAACACCAGCACAAACAAGATTCTGTCAGAGAAAACTGACTCCAGTTGCCTAGGAGTTATTTCCAGTTACCCTTGCTGTGACGTTGGTTGTGTGTCTTAACATGTCTTTGTGGCTCACCTCTCTCCTCTATAACTAGAGTTGATACTGATCCAACCCCACTAGATTATAATGGAAATTAAATTAGTTTATATGTTGTAAGTGTTCAGAACAATCCTGACCTGTTAGTATATTCTCAGTAAAATGGGGCCGTGGTTTGTCCAGAAAGCCTTTGCAGAGGACATAAGAAGAAAGTCCTCTGCAAAGGACTTTCCTGGAACATGCCAATAGCTTGAGGAAAATCAGGGGAGCAGGAAAGTCTGACACATGTTGGAGGAGTTGGGTTGTTGAGAATTTCTCAATAGAAAAAACTGAGGAGGTGAATCAGGCAACAGAACATCTAAGGCAGTGCATCATGAATCTGTGGCTCTGTGGAGTCTATTTTGAAAGAATAAACTTGAAGCCAGTGTGGCAGCACACACACACACACACACACACACACACACACACACACACTAATCCCAGAGCTTGAGAGGTGGAGACAGGAAGGTTAATAATCCAGTCGTGTCTTTGTTTATATAGGGAAGGTCTAGGCAGCCTGGACACATGAGAGCCTGTCCCCCTAAAATATCAACAATAATGATGACAATATAAAAATATGAACCTTGTGGCAAAGGGAGTGTGTGTGTGTGTGTGTGTGTGCGTATGTGTGTGTGTGTGTGTGTGTGAAAATGTGAACCATGGAGCCCAGTCAGGGATGGTACTGAGTTGACTGGGCCAGGACAGAGTGATTGCTTCAGCAGCAGCACAAATGTGGACCAGAATTTCAAAGCAGAGACTATTCTATGCCAAGGCCAAGATGCTCATGGCCCACATACCCTTCTTTTGTAGAAAATATAGCTTTATTGGATAGAATCTTACTTTCTTTTGTCACTTTCTGTTTTAAACCTTTGCCTTCAAGCCACCTAGGAATATAATAGCCTCATAAACTAAAATTGATTAATTTTACTACTCTCTATTTTAAGAAAATGGAAAGTTGAAACTTATTTTTATTATGAGAGTCCCTGTCTGGAAGTAAGTAGACCAAGAAAACAAGATAATTTTTATATTTTAAAAGTTATACAAGTAGAAGGGAAAAGAGGAAGCACCATTCTGTCATAGCTCAAGAAAAGGTGGGAGAATTGTTTTCAACCCAAACTACTGAAAGGTGTGAGTACCTGTAATTATAATTATCATTATGACTATAATGTCACTTGTCAAGCCCACTGATGACAAGCACTGGGCAGTGTGTTATATACTGTGGTGGTTTGAATAATAATGGCTCCAGAGGTTCATATGTTTGAATTCTTAGTAATCAGGAAGGGACACTTCTTGAGAAGGATTAGGAGGTGTGGTCCTGTTGGAGTAGGTGTGACCTTGTTGGAGCAAGTGTGTCACTAGGGGGAGGGTTTGAGGGTTCAAAAGCTCAAGCCAACCCCAATGGAAAGTTGCAACTTATTTTTATTATGAGAGTCCTGCTGCCTGTGGATCTGGATGTAGGACTCCCGGCTCCTTCTCCAGCACCGTGTCTGCCTGCATGTCACCNCGCTCCCAGCCTGATGGTAATGGACTAAACATGATCTCTTTGATCGGCTGTGTAATGCAGTGAGTCTGGTANGACTGCTATCTTCATTTAGCAGTAAGAGAAGTGAGCCTCAGAAAACTTATGTTATTTGCCCAAGTTAGCAAGAAAAGAATTATTGGGAAAGAAATGAGTTCAAAGCAAGATCTGAACCTAATGTGATTACAGAGTCTACAGACCTACCCCTCCTGTACTGACAGCACCCCAAAACCTAAGCATCAAATCTAGTTCTTTTCTAGGCCGAGCTGCTGAAAACTAAGGTTCTCTGGATGTCAGTCATCAGAGTGTTTGCATTCACTACACAGCCCTTTGCTGCTGTCTTCACTCACAGGGTTTTATAGACTTATATAGGGTCCTTCAGTCCAGGATGACAAGCACTGGTGGAGAGTTCCACAGGACAAGTGTGTGACTAATGAGACAAGATTCCAAGATGGTGAGAACCTGAGACCCTTGCTGTGTGTCTTGGGCTGAGTAAATCAACAGTGTCCCTTGCTGATGCCTCCTCCATGAATTGAGTTCATGTTTGTCCCCTTTACCAGTTCATGACTCACCAACTGTACTTCTCCTTCCTGGGAACAGTCTGCAGAAATGCTCCACACATTGGCTTTTCCCTCTCATCCCTATTTTCTCCTCTTAATTTTCACATTAAACATTATATCGTTTATGTGTCTGCATGGGTGTGGGTGTCCACAGAAGCCAAAGACCATCAGATCCCCCGGAGCTGGAGTCACAGACAGTTGTGAGATGTCAGACCAGGGTGCTAGGAATTGAACTCGGTCCCCTGGAAGAACAATGGGTACTGTTATCTCCTGAGTCATCTCCACCACACCAGGATTTTCACTTTCCAACAACCAAAACACAAAGATAGGCTTACAGCTCAAGTAATGGATCATAGTTCACAATGAAAGCAAGTGATTTTCTGATTTGACTCAGATACCTGCAGTGTCATTGGTCTTCTTCACTGGACAGAAGTCACATTAGTTTTGCTCCACAGCCATCTGAGTGGCATTTGTCTGCGCTGTAAAACAGAGCTCACCTAGGGCTTTAATACGGTTTGGGGAAAGGCACTGGATGTGGATGGATCTCTCTGCTCAGCCCACTGAAGCACATCAGACCCTTTCCTTCTGCTCCTAGCAACAACCCCGCTCTTTACTGGGAATCCTTAGGTTTGCACCCAGTCCAGCATCGGTCTCATACCACCAAGCAATGTGTCTGACTCACGGTCACCTCGACATTGTCCTTTCTGTGACCCCCCCCCCTTGGAATTTTACCTGCATGAACTGCTGGCAATCAGAATCTGTACTTTTTCAACTGAGTTTAAGATTCAAAAATCAGCCAGAACAACTTGACTGTTCCTCCTCCATCAGACTCCTGCTGAATTCAGCCTTCATTTTCTTCACACCTACGATTGATAAGGGAGATCAAAATGTTCTCCTACTGTGCAGACTTTTACTATTTCTCTTCAAATTACTGGCTTTCTGTGGCTTCCTTCTGCAATTGCTGACATCTATACGACCATAATTATGATTACTCAAAAATTTCTCTTTCTTGATATTCCCCATTTTGAAGACAGAATGAGACTTGATGCTACTGGCTTTGGTTTCATTCTAGCACATTTGCTGAAAAACATAAGATCCAAGTATCTTGACCAAACCCAAGCCAAAAGCATACCTGTCATTGTTAATTCATACGGTTGCCGGGACAAATAATGGCAGTAGCCTCCAGACTGACTGAGAAGGGAAGCCATATCAGATCACCCACCCGGCCTATGGTGGGGAGGTATCTGCCTCTCACCTATAGAATCCTGTGGGCACATGGCAGGGTTTCCAGAAGTGTTCAAAGGCACAGAGGGACCACAGCCCCCTGTAATTCCTTCAGATCTTTCCCTACTCCTTTCAGAAATCCACACACCAAAAGGATTTGGGTTTGTATTTTAGTAGCTTCAGCTATAAAGCTAGTGGAAAATGTAATTTTACTTCCTTGAACTTTTTAAGTATTTGCCTTTCAGTTACTTTATACTTTTTTTTTTTAAGCCAAGATAGTATAGTAGAAACTGTCCATCTAGGAGGCTGGGGCATGGCTCAGAGGGTGGAGATTACTGAGGGTAAGCATTTCGAGCCCCAGTACCCATGTAAGTGCTGGCAGGGTGTGGTAGCTAACCTTTGATACTAGTGCTCAGAGGACTATGACAGGAGTCACAGGAGAGAGGTGACTAGTTAGACTAGTTGACTTGTTGCACTCTGGGGTCAAGCAAGAGACCTTGGCTCAGTATTTGGAGTGGAGAACAATCAAAAGAAACGCCAAACTTCAACATCTACTTCCACACATATGTACACACATGTGACCCCTCCATACACTAGAAAACACACACACACACACACACACACACACACACACACACACCTTATTATTGCCGTTTGTATCCTAAAGGACTCACATTCCCACCCTAGGGAGGCAGGAGAGCACATTTTACATAACTACTGTTTATTTTGCTCTCTAGGGACTCCGGGATAGCATCAAATGTAGCTTGGCATCTTAATGCATAGAGAAGTGCAGAAAATGTCATTTTCAACTGTTTTGAACACAGACTTTCATCAGTTGTGGGGACCGGCAGTTTGGGTAACTGGGACTTAACTACCTCTTGCAAAATCAGAGAAAAGGGGGTTGGCACTTCCCAGAGAAGGAGGGTCATCCCTACAGGTCCAAGAGACAGCTACTGGCATGATATCCTATCTTCAGAATTGATCTCTCCAAAACTGGATGCAGTTATAGACTATTGAGTTAAGTTATAAGGCATTTTGAGATTTTTTTTTAATTTTCTGGAGTCAGTGTCTAGAAGGAGGGTTGCATGTTGTGAACGTGGTCCTGCATCCTTCTAGATACTGCCTCACTTGCTTCCCTATCTTGAGAGTTTTCACATGCTACTTACTCTGGACCCAGCACTGTGGGCAGATACAAGCCTAGTAAGGAGCGAGTTCATGAGATGCTGGGAAGAAAGGAGCACAACTGGGTTTATTTCTGTCCTCATGAAACAGCTTACAGGTGAGAACTAAACTGTATGTATACAGTGCCCAGTGAGATGAAAAGAGAACACTGGATTCTCCCCCTTCCCATAACTGGAGTACTAGAGTCATACATAAACACTTGGAGCTGCCATGTGCTTCCGGGAACTAAACACAGGTCCTCTGCAAGAACAGCAAGTGCTCTTAACTGCTGAGCCATCTCTCCAGCCCCTCAAGCAATCCTTAAGGAAGGATCTTGTCGTTTGTTTACTGTGTTCATCCTAAGCCTATGAAAGTATGAATCATGAGTCCCAATTCATCTTGAAGACTCACTGTTGAATAGAAACCTAGAGAGTTCAGAGCTGTGAGGTAGGTCTGTGAGTGAAAGACTTGGCGTGTAGTCAAACATGAGGTCCTGAGTTCCAGCCCTAGAGCACCCCTTTACAAAAGAGCTGGGCATGGTGTGACCCACATTTCAACCTCAAGGCTGGTGAGGCAGAGACAGGCAGATCTCTCCAGGTCAGTGATAGACCTTTCCTTGAAAAGAAATTAAAAATGGAAGGAAGGAGGAGGGAGGGAGGGCTGGGTGATACAGTTGAGGTAATCTTCTGGCCTCCACATACATGCACACACCTGTGCACATGCATGCACATGTGGAGATGCACACACAGGAAATTCTCATCCACTGTGTATGAGTAGATTAAGAAAATGGAACCACATGATATATCTTGATGGCTACTTTGATCTTCTCTTTGACAATACTTCATGGGTAGCCTTTCTTTTAGATACAGAAAGTTCTGATATGCTATTTGATGGCTGTGCGATATCATATTGTATTGGTTATATCAAAACTACTTTAGTCCTGTATTATGGGACACTATGAAGTTCCTTATTAAATCAACTTCCACTTTTTAAATGAAAACCATGCATAAACCTTCAGCTTTGTTTATAAATAGCAGCCTTCTGCAGCCTCCGCCACTTACTGCCCTTCCAGACACAGCCACTTCTCAGGCCTTTGACTTCTTTAGTGTCTCAATTTTAGATTTTATCTGTGAAATTTCTTGGATGGCATTTGAGAATTTCTCTCTCTCTCATGCCTTTGCATAGACATCCCATTTCTCAAGTATATAGCTTTATCACAGTTTTTAGGTAAAGCGTGTGGTCAGGGTTTAACTGTATAAATATAGTTCACTGAAAAGATAAACAAGAAGCTGTAGTTATCCTCATCTCTCTAAAGGCCTTAAGGGTGAATTTTTTTAATATACTGCATTCTTTTATATCAGATCTAGGTTCACAGACATACTGAGAGGTGGGAAGAAGCTGGGCTGGGATTAATCCTGAGCGTTGGAGAGAGAACAGAGAGGGAGAGAGAACAGAGAGAGGAGGGAGGGAGGGAGGGAGGGAGGGAGGGAGAGAGAGAGAGACCCTTTATACACTGTGATGGTTAGTTTTAACTGTCAACCTGACACAATCTGAAATCCCCTGGAAGAGAGTCTCAGTGAGGGACAGGGACTGTCTAGAGCAGTGGGTCTCAACCTTCCTAACGCTGCAACCCTTTAATGTAGTTCCTCATGTTGTGGTCACCCCAACCATAAAATTATTTTTGATGCTACTTCATAACTATAATTTGCTGCTGTTATGAGTTGTGATATAAATATCTGTGTTTTCCTGTGGTCTTAGGTAACCCCTGTGAGAAGGTTGTTCAACCTCCAAGGGGGTTGCGACCCACAGGTTGAGAACCACTGTCTAGAGCACATTGGCCTGTGGGCATGTCTGTGGGGTTTTATCTAGGTTATATTGTTTGGTGGTGAAGAGCCAGCCTGACTGTGGGTGGCAGGATTTCCTTGCTTTGGGTCCTCAGTTGTGCACAGGGAGAGAAAGCTGAGTGGTAAGCCCGTATGCTTTGATGCTCTCTCTGCTCTTGACCGTGGATGTGAGCAACTGCTTCAGGTCCCGCCTTGACTTCCCTGCAATGATGGACTGTAACCTGGAATTTGAAGCCAAAGAAACTTTCTCCCCTAAAATTGCTTTTGTCAGAGTGTTTTGTTACAGCGACAGAAGTGAAACTGGGGCATGCCCCTTATATCCAGCCCTCCTATAGAATGGTGCTCTAGCTTGAGGCCTTGGTTACAGCCAATGAACCCACATTGACACCATTATTACGCCAAGTCCAGAGAAGACGTTAGTGTTTATACAACTCTAGTGAGGTTGTACATTCTATGGGTTCAGGCAAAGGCATCTTGGCATATGTCCCTCCTTGTGCCATCATGCAACATAGGCTCACTGCTCTATAATCTTTTCCATAGTTATGGATTATAGTCCATAGTCCATGCTCATCACCTTCCTTAAAAACTGTTTTGTAACCACAGATTAATAACGTCTCTAGAGTTTTGCCCTTTCTATAAAGTCATGTTGGAATCATATACTATGAAACCTTTTCAGCCTGGCTCCTGCCCCTTCCACTGTGAGTTTCAAGTTTGTCCATGTTCTCCTTGGTGATGAGTAATAGCCCATGGCCTGGCTGAAGCACCACATTGTGCTCATCTGTTCACCTGCTGAAGTGCACCTCCTTTGTTTCAGTGTTGCTGCAACTGTGAATGAAACTGCTGTGAACATCCTCGCATAGATTTTTGTCTGGTCATACGCTTTCAGCTCACTCCGGCACATAGAAAACTGTGCGGAGCCGGGCAGTGGTGGCGCATGCCTTTAATCCCAGCACTTGGGAGGCAGAGTCAGGTGGATCTCTGTGAGTTCGAGGCCAGCCTGGGCTACCGAGTGAGTTCCAGGAAAGGCGCCAAAGCTACACAGAGAAACCCTGTCTCGAAAAACCAAAAAAGAAAAAAAAAAAAGAAAACTGTGCGGTTGATGAAATGTTTGCAATTTCATAGCAGTCGTCCAACATGGCTGTAGCACTGTGTGGTCACTTTGTGTGGGTTGTAAGCCCTGCTGCTCCTGTTCAGGTGTCAGTCATTCTCATCATCCCCGTGCAGTGGTGCCTCATGGTGTTTTAATTTGCAGTTCCCCAGGGATGTGATTGTGAATGCTTTTCATATGCTTGTATGCCATCTGTGTAACTGCTTTGCTGTTCATTTCCAGTGAACTCCTTTGCCCATTTTAAATGTTTATTCATTTTCTCATTATTGAATTTTAAAAGTTCTTTGACTATTTTAGATAATAGTCTTTGATCGGGTATCTCCAAAAAAACTTGTGTTGTTAAGGTATGATTGACATACATGGATAAATCTTTTGTAAATACTGTCTTACAGTCTCTGGCTTATCCCCCTTTTTTTCCTTTTTTGGTAACATCTATTGTGGAACAGAAGTTTTTGTTTTAATTTAACAGTTATTAACCACATAACGGCCGCAGCTTTGGTGTTGCAGGGCCATCCCAAATCATCTGAACCTTTCTCTTAACTTCTCAGATTTCTGTTATTTTCAGTTTAGATTTAAATCTGTGGTCCATATTGAGTTATTTTGGGAAAGATCTTTTCAGTTTATTTTTATGTAAATGTCCACTTGTTCCAGCAATGTTTGCTGGAAAGACACTTCTTGTTCCATTGTATTGTTGGTGTTTTGTCACGGATCAGCTGACTGTATTGATCTGGGTCTATCTCTGAGCTCTCTATTCTGTTCCACTGATGTATTCATCTGTTCCTTCATCAGGATCAGAAGTTAGGAAATGTCTGTCAGTTCTGTCAGCTCAGTAGTTGAATTGGCTTTCCTGGGTTTTTGACTCTTCAGTTAATGTTAGAATCAATGCTGGGGATGTGGCTCAGTGGTAGAGCACTTGTCTATAACATATATAAGGCTTTAGGTTTGATCTCCATCACTGAAAATTAACTAATTATAAATCCATTTATTAATATCTATAAAATAAATTGCTGGAGTCTCCCTGGGATTATGTGGATGAAAGGACTAAGCACAGTACTTACTTAGTTCTTTCTCTTTTGTCAGAGTTTGTGTTTTCCTCTGACAGCTTTTTAATGATGGGTTGATGTCCCCACGGTCTTTAGCATTTGAACACGCGATCCCAGTTGGTGGAACCGTTTGGAAGGTTTAGGAGGTGTGGCCTGTTGGAGGAGCTGTATGGTGGCAGGTGTGTGCTTTGAGAGTGTAAAGCCTGGAGCCGTTTTAAGTCTGCTCTGTTTGTGCTGCTGTTCAAGCTGTAAGTGTCCAGCTTCCTGCTGCCAGGCCTTAACTCCCATCGTCATGGACTCTGACCCTCTGAACCATAACCCAAATAAACTCTTTCTTCTATAAGTTGCCTTAGCTATGGTGTTTCATCACAACAATTAAAAAGTAACTGACAAGACACCGATCTGTTAGATTTATACTTAAGGATTCCCTTTCCTGGGTTGGAACAGCAAACATTTAAGAAAACTGTAGTGTACTTTTTTTTTTTTTAATTCAGTTTGCTTCTGGAGTAGAGAAATGGCAGGCTTTGGCACACTGACTCTGTATCCTCAACCATTGCTGTAATCTTTTGTTAATTCTGGGATTTTTTTCATCAATTCAGTTTTCTACATAGACAATCATGGCCTCTGTGAACAAAGGCTATCCTCATTTTTTGTTTCTGATTTTTAAGCATATGTAGTGTGTGCATGTGTGTGTGTGTATATGCAGGTATGCATACATGTGGACACCCGTGTGTGAGTGCACACACATGCACATGTGGAGGCCTGAGGTTGACATCCAGAATCATCTTCCATTGATTTTCCAACTTATTCATTGAGGGGGGTGGTCCTCCCAGTCAAACTCAGATCTCACTGATGACAGCTTGCCCTGGAGACATACTTCAGGGCTGGAATCGCAGGCAGGCTGCCACGCCCACCAAGCATTTACATGGGTTCCGGTCCTAACTCTGGTCAAGTCTCTATACTGAGCAATCTCCTCACTCTAGTTCTGCTTTCTCCTCTTCAATCTTTATACCTTTATTTTCTTGACATATACTGTATTAGGTAGGAATTCCAACTTGCTATTAAACAGCAGACAGTAAACAGCCTTGCCTTCTTCTTAATCACAGCCAGAAAGCTGTTTTCTCACTGTTAAGTTTGGTTCTAGCTTTGTTTTCTTTGTGTATCCACTTTGATTCTCTTTATCACACCGAGGAAGTTCCCTGATATTTGTAGTTTGTTGAGGGTTCAGCTTTGGAGTTGTTTTCTTAATAGTCCGTCAACATGACAGGCTTTCTGTCATCTTCCCCTAACAAGCGTGTCAGACCTGCCTGACCACGTGGCTCCTTAGCCCTCAGACATTCTCATCACTTCCTTGTTTGGGAGTTTTCAATTCATGGGGTCTTGTCTCTCTTTTTCTTGGTTTTCACACATTCTGTCTGGCAACATCATCCAGAAGAGGTCTAACACCTAGTAAGCAAGAAGGTTAAGTTTTTTGAGATTTTGTCTGTAAAAGCAAAACAAAACCAAACCCTCCACTCTTTACCTTCATAGGAATGGTTCACCACAAGAACTGGGGACGTAGCACCATGGATGTTGCCTCTCATGCTCAAAGGGTCATAAAACTGGGCATAGTGGTGCACACCTCCCAGCTCCCAGGATGTGGAGACAGGAGGACATCCTTGGCTACATAGAGAGTTTAAAGTCAGCCTGGGCTACATGAGATCCTGTCTGGATTTTTTAAAAATTATTTTTAGAAGAATGGTTCACTATAGAATGTAAATGAAAAGCCATTTACCACAGAATTCTGTCAATGTTCATTGTTTTCTGGTAGTAAGATTTGACATCTTCTTTGTTGCTTTGTGTCTGACACGCGTTTTTTCTTTTTGAGTCTTTGGAAACTCTGGGAAATGTATGTCCCTAGAGATATGATATTTAAATGCAGTCTTCTCAAGAGTGGCTTTTTAATTTGTTGTAGTAGGTTTCATTGTGTGGTCTGAGTGTAGAAACTCTAACTCATTCTTAAGCCCAGAGAAGTTTTCTTGAGTGGTTTCTACAATATCTTCCCTCCTGAGCATCCTCCATTTTCTTCTGGAATGTCTGTTGATTCTCTGTGGTTTTATTAGATATTGATTTCTTCTATACATTGCTGGTCTTTCTTCTCTTTCCCTTATTATCCTATTTTCTAGGTGGTTTACTTAAATGTATCGTGTAGTTACTATAGTCTTATTATTCAGCTGCTAATGTTTTCAAGGGTCCTTTTGTAGCATCCTGTTATTATTTCAGACGGTCTACCCCATTCTGTGGTGTTGTGTCTCCTGTATACACTATGCACATATATCATTATTTGTGCTTTTCTTGTTTTGTGTATATTCTGATTTGGTGTCTTCTGCTGTTGATTCATATTTAGGAATAAAACCAAAGCTGACTCTTCAGTTGTGTGCTTTGGGGGCGGGGCTCACGGCTTCTGGGTTTTGCTGGCTCAACTGTTTCAGAATTTACTCTAGGGAGACAATACCTGGTTTCTTGCTGAGGGGCTAACCCTTGATAGTAAGACACAAAGCACCTTGCTAGCCAGTTGCAGATGGGAGGGACTCAGCTGCAAGCTGTCACCTCCACTTGTTGTTCCTGTGTTCACTGCTCCCTTTGCTTCCACTGTGCTTGAAGAGCCCTGCCACCTCCTATCTCTTGGGATGGAGTGCCCCTGGAGGGCTAGTCTAGCAGGACCAGCTTTTGGTGCCCCACCCCCTCCCTCTTTCTGCCCAGCATGTTCTGTTGCCTTTTAGGGTAACTTAGCCTTTTGTCTGGTTATTGCTATACCATAAGAGAAACCCCCAAATTTCCCAAGTCTCATTGTCCTGGCCTCTGACATCCAAGCGTGCACAGGACCCCTGTAAGTGTGATGTGAAATGCTCATGAGCTCTCTATTTGTCCCAGCCTTCGATGTCCCAGCAGGCACAGAAGCCCTCTAAGTGTGGAGTGAAATGCTCATGGGCCTTCTGGGACAACCTGAAGCACAATGCAGTTGTGACTTTACTCTGTGGTTTTAGGTGGGACATTTGTACTTCTCTACCTGTGTGCCCAGTGCCACGGATCCCCATGCTCTTCGGCAGTGTGTGACCCACATCTATGTCCAGTTACTGTGTCTCTAGGCAGAGGAGACTGAACTTGTCTCTGAGGAGTCTGAAGTCTAAGAGGCAGTATTTTAAGATGTGTGTAATNGCACGACCTTGCATCTTGCTCCGTAATTTGTCTGTTTTAATAATCTTTCCATCTCTTATCATGGAACACGGATGACAATTCAAGATAACATACTTTATTTTTTTCCTGAAACTTCAAGACCTCCCAGCAAGTTTGTGCATATGCCTGTGGGGTCATGTACTCTGCTTACATAACACAGAGGTTGATGTCTGAGAGGTTTGGCTCCTGCTTTTAAACTTGGGTCCAGAATGGTCTTGCAAATTAAAAGTGCCTTTGGGCGATAAGGTATTGTGGCTTAAAATGCAGAGGAATATGGGGAGAGAACACAGGTGATTGTGGCTGCGGAGAGGAGGAGCTCTACACAGGAATGAAAATGCCCGCTCTCTACTGTTGTACAGAATTGGGAGGGGGTGAGGAAGAGGATGGTGTTCCTCTCCACGACCCCATGGAGCGGAAATCACAGGTGTGGTCACTCAGACCTCAGTTCTGACATCTGTGGTACACCAATGTCACCTTCTGTGGCTTCGCTGTAAGGAGCAGGGTTCCAGGTTCGTCACCAGGACAACTGTCTACTTCTCTCATACTTCAACACCGTGGGAAAGGCTGATTTCCTTGTTCTTCCGCTTTCTTATTCTCCGTGTTCCTCCTTAGCAAAGAGTTTGAAACATGTCTCTAACGCACTTTCAAACATGCTATGGCCTGTGTGCTTTCCTCAGATCTGTATGGAATGGCGGGAGCTCCCATCGTGTGTGTGCATGTATGTGCATACCTGTGTGCTAAAATATAAACGACACACAGTTTGCCACTTCAAAATGTGCTATTTGGTGCTATCTGGTACATTTACAACACTGAGTAGTCTTTACCGTCATCTGATCTCAGAATATTTTTATCACCCCAAAGATTATGCTGCATCCATTAAATGACAATTCCCCAATTTATCTTCCCTTAAGGCCCTTTCAGAGTCTACTTTCTGTCTCTACATATTTGCCTATTATGAATATTTCATATAAGTGAAACTTAAACAGTGGATGAACTTTTTGTTCTCATTTCTCACAGCATCCTGTTTACAAAACCGAGGCGTGTTTGTGCACACATGAGTACTTCATTCCTTTTCACAGCTGTACTGTGATACTCCATGATACAGATATACCACAGTCTCTTCATGCATCAGTTGTATGGTGTTTGAATTGCTTCCTGCTTGGGGCTGTTGTGAAGGGTGCTGCTAAAAGCACCCTTCTACCCCTCCATGCTGGGACAGCCGTCTTCGCTTCGCCTGTCTATACATCCAGGAGCAGGAGCAGTGGGTCATCTTAATTCTCTGTGTAATTGACTGAGAAAGTCCTAGTCTGCTTCCTACCAAGATTAAAACATTTTAGAGTCCTATCAGCAATGTACGGAGGTTGCATTTTCCCACATCCTTGAACATATGTTTTTTTTTCAGTTTTGCTGATTTTTAACAGCTACCTTATGCCCGATCTCACTGTGGTTTTCTTCCTCCTCCCCTTAATTACTAGTGATAGCAGAGCTTTTTTTTCATTCAATTATTTACCAGTTACATGTCTTCTGTGGAGAAGGTGTCAGATCATTTGCTCATTTTAATATTTGGTTAGTTGTGCAATAGTGTTTTAAACATAAAACTTTAGGGGAGAAAGAAGTTACTGGTGGCTGCTTTGTTAAAACTCACACAACCTGGAGAGTCCCAAGGGCAGGCTTGGCTGGGTTCTCTGCTCACCGAGAGGCCCTTCCTCATTTCGTTCCCTTTGATCATGGTCCTCTGGCTTCACACGTCAGGAGACAAGGCAGCCTTTGAGTCAGCGCAGAGCTGAGCCTCGTTACAGCATCTGAGAATCCTCCTCTCCGTGGGTTTCTAGAAGTCAGCGGTGCCATCAAAGACCATTGCCAACTGGCCCTGACTTCATTATTCCCCATTTGCATCAGCAATTGCTTTAAGCAGTAAGGCGATTATAAGCCAAACTGGGAGCCGGTTATCTATCATTTATATGATTTAATGCATAGAAATGGATGTCTTTTAAAGAGCCTTTGCTTTTCTCCTCCACATCCCCTTCCAAAATCATTCTCAATGGAAACATTTAGTTGATAATGGGGATGGATCTTTTCATGTCCGATGGCTAGGTGGAGGGCTTGGGATGTCTGCATTTGTTTAAGTGTTCTGAGTAAGTGTGCAAGAGGGAAATGGTGGAGGGCTTGCGGTGGCTGAGTTAGGCTTCTGTAGACTGTGGGAGGGGTAAGTGGGGATAATATTTGTGATAGTCTTATTTGAATGTCTTTTATTAATGAAAGTCCACAGTATGAAAAATATCTGACATGGGAGAATGGGAGGCAGAAACCCTGGCAGTCGAGATCAGGCGTCATTTAATCTAACTCAGCTTTATTCTCCTCAGCAGAAAATGGTTCTTTATGGAGCCCCACATCTAAGAGCAGTTCATAACCTCTAGCAAGTCCTCTCCCTAGTCAGAACCCATGGTGATGGACATCAGTTATCCTTTGAATCTTGGTACAACTTTAATAAGCTGTGCTTCAGATTGAAGTAGTTTTTCCCTTAGTGCTTGCCCTTGGCAGACTTGGAAATTTTGCAGCCCTCCCCCCTTGTATTATATTTCATCTCTAATTAATCATGCCCACAAGCCTCTAAAACATCACAATATTTAAGAACACAATTAAGCATTTCCAAAGACAGCATTGATACTTCAGAGAAGACTGTTTAGAACACAGGAACTTCATATGCTGGGCCCTGAACACTGCGTTCTTCCCTGAAGACCCCAAGCTGGCGTTTCCATCTCCACAGGGGCCTCAGCAGGGCATGTGCAGAGCTCAGGGTGACCACCCTCAAAGAGGCTTGTAATCTTGGGTGCCATTTTGCAAGAGAGTGCTTGCTATCGACTCAGCAGATAGGGGCAGGACTGCATCCTGGGGACCCTCCACACTACACGTATTTTACCTCAGCACCCTGTGCACACCTCTGCAGCAGCTCTGCCTTCAGTACAGGGACCTCTCCATAGCTGTCTGTATTCCCCAGAGTGCAGCTTCTCTGAGCCCCAGTATCTTCAAGACACAACACAGGGCAGAGCCCCAACATTTGTGGAATGGGGAGGGGGAAGGAGTGCCAGTGTGTGCCTGAGGAAATGACAGGCCAGCAGTGCTCCTTTTTCCCAGCTCTTACCCTGAGGGGGTCCAGCCTCAGAGAAATGACCTCATTGCTCATCTCTTTGTTCATCCAGTTCCCAGTGTCCCTCAGACTACCTTCCTACAGTTGGCTCTCCCATGTGAGCTAGGCAGAAGCAGACCTTTGAAAGCCATGGGAACCTATCCATTAGTGGGCCTTGGAACTCATTTAGTGTGTGGCAGTCAGAATATTTCTCCCTTAAAAGGAAGCTCGGAAAAGAATGCAGCTTTCAGCAGGCACATAGAAAGACACAGCACTTGTTTCAGATGGATAATTAAATAGAGGTCTGTGTGTCACTCACTGAATACCACCCGTCAAGGCGTGTTCAACTGAGCCATCTCCCAGCCTCAGTGACACAGTGGGGTGTTCACTTAAGGATGTGCATTTGAAAATGTCTGACCACTGTGCACACTGAGCAGACATTTCACAGGGAGAGGCTGGGGTGCAGCAAAGCTTAGCATCCCACACATCACCCAGTCCATAGCTCTTGTGTGCTAGATAGCTATGCAAAATATTTTACCTTTTGGACACACACTGTTTAAGTGACATCCTGATCTGTGACTTGTGTTCAAACATCCCTTGCCCCGCTTAAAGTCAAAGCTGCTGTAGAAATTACCACCAATGTTTATATAGTTTAACCTCAGTGCAATCATTTTAAAATATAAATACTGCAGAGAAATTAATATGAGGGGAAAAACAGATTTCTAAAAATTTTAATGGGAGCTTAACTGCAATTTGCAGAATAATGTCATTTCATATTCTTCTTTCAATTTGTCCCTTTAAATGTTAACACCCAGCCCAGCCCTGTGTGTTAGGTAAATTGTGGGGCTCCATTTATACCAGCCAATGGTATTAAGGGAGAATTTAAACAGCAGCCTGCAGTGCGGGAGCTAGCCTTTGCTGGGGATGCATTCATGTGCACAGCGGCCTTGCACAGCTCGTTGGAGATAAGACAGTTTTGACTTCATGTGCCAAACTTTTGTCACTTTGTCTGTTTTCATATTTCTCTATGACTCTGTGGAGACAAGCATTTGATCGGCTGAGCAGCAAATTGAAAATGCTCCTCTTAAGAAATCTAATGCCGAAGTGAACAGGGAGCAGAGCTGCCTCTCCTGAGCTGGGTATCAGCTTCCTCTGAGCTAGACAGTTGCTGGACACCAGCCTACAGAAGTGAGCAGGGGAAACCCTTGCTCGAATGTGTATTTTGACCCAGATGCTTTCTCTTCCCAAAGCTGGAATTCACCATGCTATGGTAGACTAGAGGTTCACCATTTACCTTCTTCAAAGGCCTCTCTGAGCATTTCCACCTTCCTCGATCCCTGACAGGCTGACCACATGAAGCCCAGAGCTGTCTTTTGTCTGGCTTGAGGTTGGGCTTAGATGATAGGATCAGCTTAGTTCATTTGCTGATATTGTCACAGGCCACCCGAGACCAGGCAATTATAGAGCAAATAGGTTTCTATGGGAACACAGTTCTGGAATTCTAAGAACATGCCATCGGTGTCCACTCAGCTGGGTGAGGATCTCACTGGCTTCAATTCATGGCAAGACCGAAGGTCAAGAGGGTAAACCGAAGAAGACACAAATGGCATAGACAACCTTGCTCTAGTTTCATTATTTGAGATTATGTGTGTGCATGCATGCATTTATATGTGTGTGTGTTATAGTTGAGAATGCACATGTGTGCAGGTGTACCTATACATATGTGTGCATGTGTGTAGAAGACAGAGGTCAACTTCCCGTATTGTTCCCCAGAAGGCACTTACCTTACCTTTTTGGAGCAAGGTCTCTCAATAGCACAGCACGAGTGAAATAGGCCAGTGAGCCCCAGCAATGTCTCCTCCCTTGCAAGTGCATGTGACCACTCCCTGTCTTGTCTTTTATTTTTTAACATGGGTTCTGAGGAGAGAAGTCAGATCAAGAAGTTGCTCACAAGGCAAGCACTTTACCAACCAAGCCATCTCCCTAGCCTCACCCACAGCCTTGCTTTATAACAGCAGGCACTCATGGGACCAAGCCAGCCCAAGTGGGACAGCATTAAACTCCTGACAAGGAATTCTGTCCTATGGTCCAGACACCTCTCACTGCCCATCTCCAAATACTGCTGTGAAGAGGAAATGAAGCTGTATGTGGGGTTTAGTGGGGACTGTTCAAACCCTGACAACACCCTGGCAGGGATGGAGGAGAATGAGGCTGCGTGGAATCCCACGCTTGCCCTACCCCTCCACTGAAATCTCTCTCAGGCATCCTGTCCATGCAGTTGCCTCCGTTTGTCCCAGCAACTGTGCATTTCCCCTTCTCGTCCTTCTGTCTCCCACTGTGAGCAGGGTTGGAGCATGGCCCTTGTGGTGTCCTTCCTCCTGCCTTCGTCTTCCCTAGTCCTCCTCTTGACTGATGAGACCTCACTGAGTGCACTTGAACTTCTCCCTCTGGGACCCCTGAGCACGTCTGAGTTACAGCCTGGCTCATTTTCTGCCATGCAGAGTTGAGACAATTTCAAAAGGCATATTTATGTTTATATGTTTCCAGGAAGCACCTGTTAATCAATATGGAAAGGTATTTAAAACCATAACCCCTGGGTCCTCAGAATCTTTGTCCAGTTGATATGTGAAAAGCTCAATAGTCATTTGCCACTGTGGGTGATGCTGATCATGACCCACAACTAGGCCAGAGCCTTCACTGTTAATTTCCTGGTTCACTGGGCTTCTAGACATGCTGGAGGTAAATATCCTAGAGTGAGGAGACTTGGAGCAGAGTAAGAGAACTCAATCCTTCTTGACAAATTGATTGCCAGGAATCAATTTGCATT
>LZPO01018718.1:0-22300 GCA_001675575.1 Neotoma lepida | reverse complement strand
TGAATCTCTGCCTCCTGAATGCTATGATTAAAGGCAGGTGCTACCGTTGCCTGACTTCTATGTTTAATATAGTGGCTGACTCTTTCCTCTGATCTCCATGCAAGCTTTATTTATTAGAGCATAAATAAAATATCCCCACAACTGTCTATATCCATTTTCTTTTCTTTCTTCAGCACCCAAGCACACTTTTAAGCATACTGTACCTGTTCAGAAGTTTTCTTGTTCTGGACCTGGCTTTCTGCACATCTGCAGACATCCAGATCCCACACGCCAAGCAAGCCAGCTATTCACGGGCCCTATTTAATTGCTTGGCTGCACAGGAGAATCTCTTAAGGGAGCTATGCCTCTGTACACCATGAGCACTGTAACTGCCTGAGAGACTGCAATTGCTAGGAAGCTACATCTAGCTCCTTGTCTAGAACTTTTCTGGGGTTTCTCAGGCCCTGTGCCTGGATATACAGGCCTCCATGTTGGATGTCAAAATATAGCCAGATTTCATTGGACCACCAGCTCCTGAATAATGATATAGAGACATATTATTAAGTATAAAAGCTTGGCCTTAGCTTTGGCTTGTTCCCAACTACCTCGTAAAGCTTAAATTAACCTATTTATGTTCATCTTTGTTCTGCACATGGCTCTTTACCTCTCCTCAGTACCTTGTGTCCAAATTCCACCATATCTAGCAAGTCTCACATGCTAGATTCTTCCCCAGGGTCCCTATCTCTGCCCAGAAGTCCCACCTGTTCTCTCCTGCCTATCTATTGGCCATTCAGCTCTATATTAAACCAATTAGAAGGTGCCTTAGGCAGGCAAAAAAGGACAGAGGCACATCTTCACTTATTATGATCAAATATCCGGCAACAGTCTGGTGTTTTGTCCTAAATAAATTTTAAAGTGATAATTATATTAAAATCCTCTTGTTCAAATTATTGTGATGCTATCTGAGTGGACCCTGAATACATTCCCCAATTTCTTCCTCTCTTTCTACAAAGGCTGTTCTTATTTCCCTTGGCAGACATTAAATTAAATGCATGAGAATCAGATTGCCTGAAATAGAGTCTTGATTCTTTGATTCATTCTTCAACTATGTTTTAGAAATTATTCTTATAGAAACTGCATTTTTCTTGCAGAGTTGTAAAAAATAAATATGACGTTTTATGCGAGGTCCAAATTACAGTTGTGTTGAAAGTAGGAGTCAAGCAACTACGTTTCTTCCCCTGGATTATTTCTTCTGCCTCCTCACTGGGTTACAATTATAGAACAAGAGAATATATAAATCTGGGAGCTATGTATTAAAAATAAAGTTAAGAATCTAACCTCAATATTACTTTTTAACGCAGGACCTTTCCCTTTTCTTCATTTCTTGCATTGTGCATAACTTTGCCTTTTCAATGATCTTATTTCAATTATTTCTTTGAAAATGTGTCTTCAAAATGAAAACAAAATGAAAACATACACAGAGGTCACAACTCACCCTTGCCAAACACACAGGAAACAATGAAATGTATAAGGATTGAGAGCAATAGTTAGAACATGAATATTTTTTCTGTACATTCTCTTCAATTTTCAACACACAAAATTAGCCTGAAATATAAAATTACCCCATCATCAGTAAATCACAGATCCTGTTTTATTTCCCTTGACATGTAGAAAGGAGAAAGCACAAACCTAACAAGTCAGGGATGGGGGTAAGGCAGAACTGAGGACATCAACAGTTCAAGTTCCATGGACTGCTTCTGCCTGCTGACAGAGTAAACACTGTTCACTAACCCAGATTATCCTGCTTTCCTCTTTCTTAATTAGTTTGTTAATGGACTAATATTTGCAGTGGACTGTGAAATTAAAACAACGTGTTATCTGCTGTGATAGCTAAACATTTTCACTGGACAGATTTGTGTTTCACTCTCACTGTGATGTCCTTTTTCTATTTGTAACAGAATAAAAAGGACAGCTTGAAAGAGGTGCAGGTGTTTGATGGGTGGATAAATAAACATTCCCAGCATGAGGGACAATTAAATAATCTCAAACAAATGGGATCTGAGACAGATGCAGGAACCACAGTAACAAGTCTCAGTAGACAGACCAAAAGAGTAGGGGAATTTCTGAAAGGAGCCTGGCTCAGAAGCCCAGGTGTTCCTACTGAGGCTTTCCCCCTGTATGCCATCTGAGGAAGCTCTCCAAGCAATTTTGAGGTGATAATAATGAAGTTTGTTTTTCCAAGAAATTAGACAATGGAACAATGAATTCACAAATACATTCGCTCCCCAGACAAGTAGACACTTGTTTCTAAACCACAGTGATACTGTCATGAGCTCTATAATTCTATCTCAACTTGGGATATTTTATTTTTCACCCTTATTTTTATTTGTAAACAATAATCCTTATAAATAATTAAATATTACTATTTTCTGAAACCTTCATTTAATAATTCTGGCCTTAGGTAAATTAAAATAGTGCCCTCTTTCTTTAGCTTTTTTTTTTTGGTATTTCGAGACAGGGTTTCTTTGTGTAGCTTTGGTGCCTTTCCTGTAACTCACTAGGTAGCCCAGGCTGGCCTAGAACTCACAGAGATCTGCCTACCTCTGCCTCCCGAGTGCCGGGATTAAAGGCATGCGCCACCACTGCCCAGCATCAGCAATCTTTACAATTAGATTATAAATAAGAAGGTTAAGGTGAAACATGCTATATTTCATGGAAAGAAGGGCTACCTATAAACAATGACTACCTGAGGCTCCCTGTCAGAAATGGCAGTGGTCTGGCCAAGGGAGCCCAGGCCCTGTCAGTCATCCATTGCCAGACCAAGAAGGTTGGCTGGAGGGTGGTCTGGGCTTGATATCCTAGTGTCCCTAGTGCAGGGGCAGTCAATACTCCAATGTCCTTCTTGATGGCACCTTGGACATGGTCCAGATGGCTTACGAGGGTGTGGACAGGCCCATGTCCAATGGCCTTCCTGGCCACATCTGTAACAAGAATGTACAGATTGTTGGGGGTTTTGGAGGCCAGGGAGCTTGAGCTTCTGCTTTTGTCCAAGGATAGGCTTTAGCCATCATCAGGTATTTTTGTTTACAGGCCTTTTCATCCCTTCCATGATACACCTTAAGGCCACTTCTAAGGCTTGTGGAGTCAGAGGTCCTTTTTCCAGATGTTTAAGTTTAGCCTCAATATCTGGAAAATTCTGGGAAAAGAAATCATAAGGAGTTGCTTTCCATCTGGGGTCTCAGGATCCAAGTTGGTATATTGTAAAAGGGCCTTTGTAAGGCGATCAAGGAATTGAGATGAATTTTTATTTTTTTCCTGGATGACCTCTTGGACTTTTTCACAATTTACTGCCTTAAGGGCAGCCTTGCAGAGACCAGCTAGGCGGCAAGTTATAAATCTATTCCTAGCTAGGATGTCTCCTGGGTTATTGTAATCCTATTCAGGCTCCTGATCTGGGATTGCCCTAGTCCCCACTGGGTAGGTGTTATCTGTTTGATGGAGCTCATCTGCATGGGCCCTAGCCTGATCCCAGACTCACTTATGCTCTTCTGGGAGGAGATTGTTGGTAAGGATCATGTAAACATCATGGAAGGTAAGGTCATAGGACTGAGTAAAGTACTACTGGAATTCTTTAATAAAAGTGGAGGAATTGGCAGTATAGGACCCTAACCTCTTTTCTATTTGAGAGAGCTCAGATACTGAAAAGGGGACATTTACCTTGACTAAACCATCCACCTCAGCAACCTCTCACAAAGGGAGAACTGGGGCTGGTCTAGATCTGGGAGGTACAAGAGGTCTCAAGGTAGAGTGAGAACGAGTAGCAGGAGGACTAGGGGATATTGGAGAGCTGAAAGTGGGTGCCAGGGAGAGTTGACCTGGTGGATGACATGTTGCTGAGGAGGAAAAAAGGGAAACTGAAGGGACTGCAAGAGAGGGAGCTGTGGGCTTTGACTTTGTTCTGTAATGGGGAGGTTCATTAGCTGGATCAAAGGAAATTGATTCATTCTGTTCTGACTTCATAAGTAGCAAGAGCTGGGTGAGGGAACTGGAGGCACAGAGAGAAGGCTTGGAGCAAAGGTAAGAGAAGGCTTTAACATATAAGATTTCATTCCATTTCCCCGATTGTTCACAATAGTTGTAAAGGTCTCAAATATTATTGGGATCTAGTAGGCCATTACTCGGCCATTTAGATTGATTATCTGAGGCCAAACTATTGCACAGGTGAACAAGTTTAGGACCTTTCAAAACAGGGCCCAGGTGTAAAGGCTTGGGATTTTCTAGGAGGCATCCCAAGGTGGAATGGGAGAGTATGGAGTGCAGAGTTTCCATGGATGAGAGGTGAGGAAAATAGTCATTGCGGCCTGTAGTTGCGGGCATCCTCAAGACTCAGGGAGGACCAAACAGAGACCAAGCTGTTCAGAGGGTCATCACCCAACTCAACAGGGGTCCAGCTTAGTCTGGCTAAACCAACAGAGAGACTTGGGTGCCTGGTATCAGGGCTTCTGTAAGAAGTGAGATAGCAAGAGAAAACTGAGCTCAGGGGGGAGGGACTCATCCAGAGGAAAGGACTGGAAAGGGAGACTTTTGCAGCTCCTTTTATGGAAAGATGGGAGAGCAGAGGAAGGGATGCTTAAAACTGCCTGATTGCAGCTCTGAGGATGGAGGGGGTATGGTCAGGTGAAGAGGGCCAGCCGTATCCTTAAAGGCTGTGGCTGGGGGTACCTCCAATTCCAAGAATACTAAAGGGGTACCAGACACTCAACGGTCACTTCCTCAGACCCAGGGAGACGTTTACACTGACTCAAAGTGAAACTCACCTAATTGCCACAGTTAGATGGAATGCTGAGCAATTGGTGAGCCAGAAGTTTGGTTCCTTGCAGATGGACTGGAGATAGGGGATAGAGTCCTAGTGTGGCTCAGACCACAAGAGGAGAGCACAGGCATCAAGGGAGTCTATCCCGGGTTTTGGCACCAAAAATGTAAGCAACTTTGCAACTCTGTGGGCTTGGTCCCAGGTTTCAGCACCAAAAATGTAAGCAACAAAGTTGCAACTCTGTGGGCTCTGATGGCTGGGGTTACAAAGAAACAGTCCAGCCCTGGAGGGTGAGGTATCCCGGACACCTCGAGCTGTTTAGAACAGCTCTGCCCTGTAGGTATCCCAGACACCTGGAGCTGCTTAGAACAACTTTGACAGTTGCGGGCTGCAAAGAAACAGTCCAACCCTAGAGGAAAAGTTATTCTGACAGCTCTGGAGAGTCAGGCCTGGAACTGCTTCAGCAGAGAAGGATATCCTGACTGTTTGGGAGAGTCAGGCCTGGAGCTGCCAGGTCAGCTCTGCAGGGAAGGGTATCCTGACTGTTAGGGAGAGTCAGGCTATACCTGGTGTGGTGGGGGATGGTCTCCCCGCAGAATACAGCAATCCTGCTTCTCTCCTGGAGAGCCACTATGGCTGAGCTTTGCTCAGCCCCCACTTAAGGGGGCTTCCTAGCAAAGCTCTGCTTCTCTGGCTTAGGATGTTACTTCTTGCTTCACTCTGCAAAAGGGAAAACCCCTGCAGGAATGTAGCAATCTCCTCTGCCTCCAGAGCAAAGTGTTACTCAGCTCTCCTTTGCTCAGTCTATTGTGGGACATCTCAGCAAAGATCTTCTGTTCAGCTCCTCTTTGCTCAATCCACTGTGGGATGTTTGAGCAAAGATCTTCTGTGTGCCAGCGAATGAAGATCTTCATACCCAAAACTCTTTTGAGAAAGAAATTTATTTGGGAAGAAGGATTTCAGGAGAGTAGCTGCCTCTACCAAGTGGAGAGAACAGCTCACAACTGCCCAGGCAGGGCAGTTTATATAGGATGGCTTGGGGGCAGAGTCAACAGGGATTGGCTAGTTTTTTCCTTCCCTGGGATTGGTCAGTTTTGTGGGCTAGGGGCAAAGATGGCCCTGAGGTGAGAGCCAAACTGTGTTTCTTTCACTGGCCTTTTTTGGCTTTTAGACACTAATTCTAAGGCCAGGGGGCATATCTTTCACTGACTCTGACTCTAGGGATCAAGAGTGTTACTGTGGTACTGGTTTCAGAGTCATGGCATGTTTCCTTAGTTCTTTGTTTGAGGATGAAGTGTTCATTTCTCTGGCTCAGGTCCCCAACCCAGGTTGTATTTCTTTCCCTGGTCTGAGCTCCAGGGCCAGGGGCAGCTACTTTAGCCCCTTTTCCCTACAACAATTCCTTGGCACTGTCAATCACATTCTCTCATAACACAAGTNAAGCCCCCACCCCAATAAATGACTCTCATCCTTCTCCTTCAGCTCAGTGTTTCACCTCCTTAACTGTTCCAGTGCTTTGCTGGGTACTGTATAAAGGCACAGATGAGATGAACCTGATATGTCCCTCTTTGCACATCCTGGGACTAAGGTCTTCCCTGGAGCAACCAGTAGGTCTTCTTGGGGGTCTTGAGGTGTTTAATTTGTATTCCAAGGCTTATCACAGAGTAGGTGCTCAAACCAGGCCACAAAAGGAATTGAGTCCTCCTCCTTTTAGAATTAATCAATGTGGCTGTCTCCATGCCTCATACCTGACATTCTGCCTGCCAGCCTGCCTGCTTTTACTTCAGTGTCTCACTATGCATGTGAGCCAGGTTTAAACTTGTAGGAAGCCTCCAGCCTCAGTTTGCCAATGACTGGGATTACAGGCATTAGCCACCACTAGCGTGATAATTTCTGATTTTAGCATTGAAGCAAATTGTTCAATTCAAGGGACTTTGAAAAGCAACCAAATGCAAAGTCATCAAATTCAAGGTGGCCAGGCTTTGTCATCCATGGTTCCTTCTGTGGAGTGATATGTATGGACACAGCCCTTGGATATGTTTTCTGAGAGTCATGGGAAGCCAAGGGGGAAAACAGTGTCAGATCAAGAAGAAGTTTTCATATCTTTACCAGGGTCCTGCATAAGACCTCACATGTTTTTAGTCCCTTCTTGGTGTTCTTCAGGGCAGAATGGAGGAACTTACCACATAAATCCTTTGGAAGGACCACAGGGTGGAGGCCTTTGGAGTTTGGAACTGCAATGGAAAAGAGAGAGAAGTCTGAGGTTACAGGGCCTGGTGTCCCTGAGCAGAACTCAGTCTGGTAGCCTGGAAGAAAAACACAAACTCATTGGTATGCTCTCCAGCAGCTCCCCTCCCCATGATGGAACTACAAGGCAGGCAGGGAGTTTCTTCTCTAAGCTCTGGCCACAGCTGAGTTGTAGCTGTGAGCATGGACTTTACTGTCAGCTTGAATGGATGGAACAACATATTTCTTGTTGAGACCATGAGTTGGTTGTAAAGAAATTTCTGTGTGGGTTCACAAACTCAGTGGGCAAAGTGCCCTCTCAATTCATGTGGGTCACATGAAGGCTTATGGGAGCTAAACAGGACAAATGGGCAGAGAAAATGTAAACTTCTGCTGTGTCTCTCCCGCGACAGAAATGTCTTCTTTATCTGTGGTTCATATTTCCATGTCTGCTTGGCCTCTGGACTCTCAGGTCTGGACTTATGTTTCCCTGGGTCCTCATAAGTCTTGAGATTGAGGCTCACAAAAGTGGCTTCCATGGTCTATGCCTTTCAGACAAAGACTGAGCCAAACTACTAGTATTCCAGAGCTCCCATCTTGAAGAAAGACTGTTGTGAGCATACTCAGCCATGTAGGCCATTTTCCCCAACAGCTGTGAAGNCAAAATAAACCCCATCAAATTTTAAGAGGTTGCAGTTGCATGAAAACATACACAGAGATTTTCTCAAGGTCATACCATCACAGGCTGTCCCTAATAGGGCATGTTGTAGGTATGGAGGAAACCTTTGAGATCCTGGAACTACAGAGCCACCCATGAGCACATACTACCTAGAGAAGTTGCAGCCCCAAATCCAAATGTGAGTGGAGATGGTGCGCTTAGTCCATCAAAGTCCCAAGGAACAGGTTGCTTGACTTAGCTGGGACAGGTCATCCCATTCCTGATTATTTCTCCCAGTCCAATAGGAACTGAGCAGCTTACTCTTGCTTCTTCATTATATTATACAGAAGTAGATTGCTGAGTGCACAGGCTCAAGACTCACAAAGACTGACTCTCTCACTTGCATCTGGAAATGTGTGGATTGCTGACTGTACAGGCTCATGACTGGGAAAGGATAACTCTCTCACCAGTGCCTAATTGACACAGAGCATTGCAATTTGGCTTGCAGCTCGTCCTCATTCAAGAGGAGATTTTGACTCTTGCAAGGCAAGACAAGAATCAACCAATACTTTAAAACATCTGAAAAGACAGACCTGGNGATGCACACTTGGAATGTCAGCATTTGCTTGCTGAGGTGGCAGGATCTCAAATCAGGCCTAAATAGGTTGTAAAGACAAATTACACAAATGAAAATTAAAAAATAAAAAAATGAAACAAATTAGCTGAGATATTTGAGAACTTTTTTCTGCAATATTTGTGAATTTCTCACAATGAACAAGGAAAACTCAGTTCCCGCTATTAGAGTTCCAGGCACTAAGGCTGAGAAGCAGCAGAAGGAAATAAACCTTTGAGAACTGTGAGCTCCCTGGACCACAGAATTGCACAAGCCTGNCTTTGTTTTCTAGGGAGTCAGGTGTTTGAGAGCAGAAGTGCCATGCATTCTAAAGACAAANTGCTCACAGTATTGACCTGTTTTCTGTGATCANACTGCTAATGTAAAGACAAAGTGAGACATGACCAATAGGGAGAAAAAAAGTGAGGTTCACCAGTTTAAACACAGAAAAAGGCACCAGGCTTTTAAATTGCTACATATTATTGCGTACAAATGACCTCTCTTTTCAGCAGCAATGAAAATTACTGCCTTTGGGGCTCCAGCAATGAAAGGTCCTTTAATACCTGGAGAGCTCTGTTGGTCTGTGAGCCAGGGTTTGCGAATATCACCTATTACCAATACAAGTAGTTAGGAAAGCAGCTACTTTGCTTCTCCAATAATCAATGTTAGTTTATGTTAATTATGTATTGCTAACTCAGTGACCACTATGGCCATGGAGATACAAGCTTTAATCCTGCAATTTTGTGGCTGAGGTAGTAGTCACAACCTGAATTCAATTTTAATTGAAAAACTGGAATTGAATAAATTTTTTTCAAGAATTTACAATGGAGATCAATTCAAGATGACAGTTACTGCTGGCATCCACAGACCTATGGAGCAGCTCCAAAGAGCCTGAAAGACCCAAGGAGGCTCAGAACGGAGATGAGACAGCAGAGGATGAGTCTGATAGAGCACAGTATCTCTAAAACAACTAAAAGTATGGGAAGACACTTTTAAGAAGTGTCTCATAAAACTGAAAAAAATAAACTAAAAATGATGGCAGAGCAGAGCTCCATGTATGCGCCAGAGAGAAGTGAACCTAGAGCTGCTGAAGTTCACACTAATAAAGATNNAGAAAGGTTCATTTTCTTGATTGGGCCTCCTCAAAAGGCCTCCAGGGACTGTGCTATAGCTGGAGGCTATGTTGGTGTCCATAGTTCATGCTGCCACCAGAAACCATGTGGAAGTCAATGATCTGTGCTGTCACTGTGTTCTGGGCAAAGAAGCTTTGTTTGCAGTGGTATCAATGACTGTAGACTCATAATTGAGAATGAGATACATATCATAGAAGCCTTTTCCCTCCCTCCAATAAAAAAAGAAGCAGTCTAGACAGTAAGCCACTGAAGAGAGCCCTTAAATTGTGATAAAGATGCTGAAATGTAGCTCATTTCAGTTGCTGGTTTCCGGCAGAGGGTGTGGCTGTTGAGTGTGGGAAAGGACTCAGTTATTTTTAAGGGGCTACCCAGTGAGACTTTCACCATGCTCCAATGACTATATGGAAAATACAAATTAGAACTTGTATGTTCTTTTTCTTCTTTGGGGCAGGCACAAGGATGGGAGGGTCCCCCTGGGAGGAATGTGAAGCTATTTTGATCAGGTGCATTATATAAAATTGCCAAATAATCAATAAAAATATAATGTAATCTTGGAAAAAATGTACAATGAATAGAAAAGATTCCCTTAAAACTCTACAGGGCTTTATTTTTAGGGCATGTTCTCCAGGAACTCATTATGTACCAGAGGATACTAGCAATGAACTAATGGTGACTCAGCTACCTCAGCTCCCAAGCGCTCAGGGGACCCACCTGAACAAGCAGTCCTGGCACTGAAACTACTTTTAGAGAGTTTCTTTGGGGATCACAGCAGGATGCCCNAGCCATGAAACACAGTCAAAATTCTCTACCGTGAAGGTCTTGTCCTAACTGTATTTTCAAGTCCAGGAGGGTTGCTAACTGATCTCTAGTTAGGACACAGCTGCCTATTAAGCCTGGTTGGCCAAGGCTTGGCCATGGAAAAGTGGCAGATGTGGCTGCCAGTTCCCCTCACACCCCAACACTTCTGCTCAACAGCACTAACATGGAGATGCTAATGTGGAAAACTGAGTGGAGGGTCGCTGCTGCTGCAGTGGAGCATCTTGGCTCTGCCTGGATACACACCCAGCTCTTTCTCTGCTTCTGTGGAAAAGCTCTCAGGAACTACCTGGGTCCTTTCTCTACACTGGGCTCATAAACACTTAACACCTCAGTGATCCCAGAGCCCAGTCTGTCAGTTATTCCACTGTGGAATGTCAAGACCCATTAGCGAGAGAGGAAATGCTCTGTCCAAAATCATAACCGCAGATAGATCAGGAACAAGATTCTAGTTAGGACACCAGATTCTAGTTCAGTACTCCACCCATGATTCTACACTGTCTGGACTTCTCAAAATGTATGGGAAAATTGAATGAAAGAAATGTTTCAATTTCTTTCTTTACCAGACATTGCTGGGAGGATAGTAGGAACAGTTATAAGAATCAGATAATGAGACAAGAACACTGTCTCAATTCAGAAACAAAAAACTCACATGTCCAGGATCAGAGATACTGGACACTGAGGAAAATTAGGTTTGTCAGCGTCATAAGAACCCCAAGACCATTCAGGTACTGATTGGCTAAGAGGTAGAATGATGTCATAAAGCTACACTGGTACCCTAGCCCAAGACTTCCTGAAAAAAAAAAATAAGAGATGCAGACCTGAATTTTGTTGGGATCCTATCTTTTCATTGTAGTTCTATAATTCCTTACACTCTGCAAGATTGTACTGTGTCTAGTGAGGACAATGACTGTGAAGATGAGGAAGCAGATTTAGTTTGAAAGCTGATCTGGAGGGACACAGGGTCCACCACACTTTCTACAATCCATGTGTTCTCCAGAGGTCAGAGTAATAAAGGAACCAACACTGTCTCTGCACCNTTTCTAACTGAGCCAGCAGTGTGTGCAGAAAGAATTCTATTTTTTTTATTTTTTTCAGGAATAATTTTGTCTTTGTGACTGGAGCTCACTTGTAATTCACAATTCATCCTAGATTTGCCAAGAGCCAGCACGAGTCCTCCAGCTTCAGCCACCTAGGTGCTGATATTTCACCCATGAACCCAGACACTCAGTTCAGAATTGTTTTTACAATATATCTATAGCATGCTCATTTTCAAAATAGTTAAGCATCACCAGTGTTCAAGAAATCAACAGAGAAAAAACAAACACTAAAGATATATTTCCTGATAAGCTGGTCTTCCTAGTCATACCTTGTCCCAGCCACAGTTTACTTCCTGGTCTATTAACCTACATGTTCACTAAATCCCCCTATGTTTGCCCCGTGCTGAGCAATTTCTACCCAGTGTCTCCTTATAATTTATTTTTCAATAAGGTCTTTTTGCTCCCTTCAGCATTCAGTCCCTTGCTTCCTGTGTTACCATGGTTAACATTTCCGTGTTCCATGCCCTCCCTTACTTCCATTCTATTTTCTCCCCCACCACTGCATTTTTCTTGACTATCTCCATGTCTACATGGCCTCTTTCTTTTGTCAACAGCCCAAACTTGCTTTTCCAGGAGCTTCCCTGTACTCCTCCCTCCTCTCTAGTTCTCTTTTAACTAGACAAAAGACTCCAAGCATTGGGAATGTTGATTGTTAAAACTCTATTAGTTTTATTTCTTCAAGGATGGTCTTTCCACCTAGGCTATCACTGAAGCCACTGTGCAGCTAGAGACTGGCATGGTTTCCTTGATTCTCCTGCCTCTGTCTCCCAAGGGATTAGACTGCACAGGTATGACACCATGCTCTGACTAATCACTTTAGGAGTTTGTGTGGAGTATGAGCCAGTGTTGTACAGCTATATGTAAACTGCACCAAAAAAATGGATGAAGATCTCCTCTATCAGGAGGGTACCTGTCATTGTCCCAGTGTGCAGGTGCCAGGGAGAGCACAGCTGCTCCTATACCTTTCACTGTAACAAACAGTCATGCTTTATCAGAGAAAGAAGACTTTCCTCTCCCCCACATCTTCATGGAAGANTTCATGTGCAGCCACAGGGAAGGAAGGGACATCTGCCTAGCTAGAAAACATCAGCCAATATCAGCTACTGATTAAACAATGCCAGATATATTCTTGAGTCACCTTATATCTCACCACTAATGCTGACCAGCACCAACTGTGAAGTACTATTGTGGAAAACTGTGTGGAGGGAAGCATTTTGACCCTTAGTTCTCCTGATTACACAACCATCTCTCTCTCTCTGCTTCAGCTGAAACAGTCCCAGCAACTCTCTGGTTTCCTTCTCTATGCCTTGCTCCTGAAGACTCAGTACCTCAGAGAGCCCTGAGCCCTGCCAGCCTGTTGTCTCACCAAGGAAGGTGAGGGCACATTTAGTGAGAGGGTAGGGAAATGCGCTGTCCAAATCACAATGCTAGGAAATGTCAGAGCCAAGACCACAGGACACCAGCCTGTTGTTCAGCACTTTTCCCTTTATCCCACATTGTTTTGATGCCTCCCAATTTAGTGAGCTCTCCAATTATACAAACATTAAAGTTTCTTTTCCTACCTGACATCTTCAAGTCAGGAACAAAAACAGGAGTAGGATTTGGATAAAGGGATGGGAATAAAAGAAGGAGTAGGATCTGGATAAAAGGGAAGGGAAGAAAAAAGGAATAGGATCTGGATAAAAAGATGGGAACAAAAAAAAGGAATAGGATCTGGATAGAGGGATGGGAATAAAAAAAGAGTATGATATAGATAAAGGGATGGGAACGATAAAAAAAAGTAGGATCTAGATAAAGGGATGAGAGAACGGGTTGATAGGTTTTGCAGCAAAAAAAAAAATCATGTCTGTTCAGGAGCAAAGATGCTCAGCACTGAGGCAATTCGGTCAGTAAGCTCCATGGTAACCTCACAAATCTATCTGATGCTGATTGGCTGAGAGGAGGAATGATGTCATAAAGCAGATGAAAGCCAATAGGATTCCCAAAGCCATGTGTAAAAAGGGAGAGAGCGGACACCTGTGGGAAGACTAGAGCAGCCCTACATGGCTGGAATCTGGGCAGCTGAAAGCACACAACACAGACATGACAGTTTCTACTCTCAAATTCAGGAAGAGAGTCACATGTTTCTTATAAGTGGTCATTAATGAAGTCATGATTGACACATGATTTTCACATTTCAACAGATAATGTATTTATATGCATAGATGATGTCCTTGGTGAAAATCTCAGTTACTGTTTTACTGCTGTGAAGAGCCACCATGACCAAGGCTACTCTACTGACAGGAGATTTAACTGGGGGGTTGCTTATAGTTTTAGAGACAGTCTATGATCATGTCAGGAAGCAGANATCATGTCATGGCTCTACAGTATAGCTGGGAGCTTTTCATCCTGATCCACAGGGGGAGTGAGAGAGAGAGAGAGAGAGAGAGAGAGAGAGAGAGAGAGAGACTGAGACTTGCATAGGTGTCATAAACCTCAAAGCCCACCCACTTTGACACAAAATTGCCTCCAGTAGGAAGCGTATACTCTAAAAAGGTCTTACCTCCTAACCCTTCCCAAACAGTTCATCACTGGGGACTAAGCTCATAAATATATGAGCCTGGGGCCCATTCTCATTTAAACCATCAGGAAGGGAAAGAGGAAGGAAGGAGACCTAGAGGCTGAATGAAGACAGTCCTCCTGAAAGTTTGTCGTTCATTCTAATTGGCAAAGTGAAACAGCTTTCAAGGACAAAAAGACATGATTGAAAAGCTCCTTTGGGCAAAATGTGGTACAGTACACAATGGAGTATTACTTAGCTCTTCAAAATGGACATCATGATATTTGAATGCAAATGGATGGAAACAGAAAAACACATCATCCTCCTGGTGGAGGTAACTCAGACTCAGAAAGATAAATATGGTATGGATTCAATTATATTGGATAGTATCCATTAAATAAATGAAAATCAGCCTACAATCCATATACCCAGAGAGGTTAGGAATAAACAAATGAACTGGGGGAGGGCATATACATTTCCCCCTGGGAGGGGGGAAATAAAATAGATTTTACAGATGGACTGGGGCCATGTGGAAAAGGGAATGGGAATGGGTGGATCAAGTGTGGAGGAGATAGGGTTGAAGGAATGGATACAAGAGACAGCTGGAATTGAGGGACATTTGAGGGATGATATGGAAACCTAGTGCAGTGGAAAGTTCCTAAATTATATGAAGGTGAACTTAATGAGGTCTTCCAATGGTGAGGAAAGCAGAGTCCCAATTGGCCATCTCTTATTACCAAAGGAGGTTTCTAGTACTGGGACTGGGTTGCATTCATTTGAGTTTTTTGGGCCAGGGAATCCCAGGAAAATTCACAAACAAGCCAGGCTGTTGATCATACAATGGAATGCTCCTGTCAAATGATAGTGGGGCACCACTGCTGAGGACAACACCCACACAACTCATTGAACATGAAATCAAGCTGATGCCTACATAGAGCCTTCATCCCTATGTTCTAGTGTCTTTGGTATGGGGAGGTACTGTGCATGCTACAAAAGAGGAACATAAACACCAATCCAATGAAAAAACCTTTGACCTACAATCTTTCCTGCCTACAAGATATACTAGGGCAACAGTGGTACAGAACTTATGGAAGTAGCCAAGCAATGTGTGATTTGGCTTAAGTTCCACTCCATGAGATAGAACTCATACTTGACACTGCTTGTGGGACCAAGAAACAGAGCCTAAATCGTCCAGAAACCTAGATTAAAATCAAATACTAATGGTCGAAAAAAAATAAAAGTAACAGTATAATGGTTCCCGCTATATTCATAGGTCAGTGCCTTCATTAGAGAAGCTTCCTCCTGTAGCAGATGGAAATAAATAGAGATCCACAGCCAGACATTATGCAGAGAGAGAGAGAGAGAGAGAGAGAGAGAGAGAGAGAGAGAGAGAGANTAAATGGGTTATCTCCACCAAATCCCTCCTCTCAAAGCTCAGGGAACCCTAAAGAAGAGAAGGCAGAAAGTGTGCAAGAGCCAGAGGGAATGGAGGATAACAGGAAAACATAGAGACTGAAGCACCAAGCACAGGACCTACTCGGGTCTACACCAGGTCTTCTGTGAACATATTCTAACTTTCAGTTTAGTATTTTTATGGAATTCCTAAGTATGTGAACAAGTGTGTTTCTGATTCTTGTGCTTTCTCTTGGGCTCTTTTCCTTCTGTTGGTTTTCCTTGTCTAGTTTCAATGTGATGTTTTTTACTTTATCTTATTATATTTTATTATTGTTTATCTGTTAGAAGCCTGTTCTTTTCTAATGAGAGACAGAAAAGGAATGGATCAGGAGGGGAGGGAAATGGGGAGGAATGTGGAGGAGTACAGGGAGGGGAAATTGCAATTAGGGTATATTAAATGGGAAAAGGATTTATTTTTAATAAAAGATGAAAAATATAAAAAGTAAAAATAAAAAAATATTTTTAAAATTATTTTTAAATTAAATTGGGCAAGGGAATCCCAATTTTGAATATAGAGAATTTTGGAAGATGTAGCCCAGTGATTGGGGATATTCCTCACATACAAGAAACTCTTTAATTGATCCCAAGGCTTTCAAAAATTCACAGTTTATATAGTTTTTCCTCTGGATATTAATTCTGACATGTTTCAAATCAGAATATGCTGTCCAGACATCTTGATTAAAGAACAAATCACATTTCCACCANTCACCAATGTCTCTTTTCCCAAGTATTAACTTGGGTAACAAAGTAATTTATTTCTCAATCTGTGTACAGATGAGTATTCCTGCTTTGTGTTCAGTATGTACAAATATGCACAGAACAATTTTCACCATTTTTTAAATGTCTGTATTCTGGAGGCTTGTGAGTCTGATGCTAAACCATGGACTGCATCCTACACCTCTACAGAAAACTGTTTGCTATTGACAAACAAGCACTGATGATTATTCCTTCTTCAGTGACAAACATGAGGTGTTCATGGTTACTTCCTGATGGCACATGCTGTTGTTTGAGGGAGTTAACTGTGAAGTGCATATGTATTTTATTTTCCACTGCAAAATCCTGCAAAACACTCCATAGTGCAATGACAGAAACTCCTGAGATTGATGCTCAGGACATGTTTGCAGACTAGGATGTGGTAGGTGTTACTAGGATAATGATATACTTGGGATTAGAGCTCAGGGACATGCAGGGAATAAGACTTAGATGACGTAAAAAAATAACTCTTAAACATTATGGCTGCTATTCCTCTACTTAATGAAGAAAAACTATAGAACTCTATATGCAACTGGCACATACTGTCATTTAACATTTATGTATCACAATCTTCTAATGGAAAACTTATTTTGAAAGACAAAATTTTAAAACATACAACAAAAATATTTTCTTAGTATTTTCAGAATTATTACTTTCTTTCAACAAAAAATACAATTCTCTATGAAAGTTTGGTCCTAGGGTTCATATTCATGTAATTAAAATTTTCAAAATGCATCTTCAATATGGATGGTATTAACTTTTAATGGCAATATCATTATATTTGGCCAAGTGCTTAAAATTCACCAAGAGAATTCAGTCTTGTGGCATGCCTATTTTCTCTTCATTCAAATATATAAATAATGAATTGATGCAATCACTGATTATCTTCTTACAGTTTGGAGGTGGGATGTCCAAAGGGCACAGGTGTCACAGGCTTTGTCTCCAGGGTGATGCTCTTAGGAGGAGCAATGTGGCTTGAGGAACTGAGGACCCAGTGCAGAACCTTAGATCATGAGGGCTCAAGATCTGTTTCAAAACCTTCTGTGGGACTCCAGCCTCTCACTCATCTTCTTGGCTTATGAGATGAACAATTTTTCCTACCATGTAATCCTGCCAAAATGTGCTATACACACCACAGTCCCAAAGCTTGCTGCTAATTAATATTGGACTGGGATTGCCAAAAATAGAAACTTTGTTTCTTTATAAGAAGCAAAAAGATAAGCTTTGTATTTTTATAAGTTAATCACTCCAAGAATTTCGTTATAGTAAGCAGAAGCTTGACTATGAAACATACAATGAAGAAAAGACCAAGATATGATATCACTGTTTTATTGTACCAAGAGCTTTTAAAACAACTAATACAAATCCCTTTCAATTTCTTCTAAAATCCCAAAAAAAGTAAGATAATTTTAAGCTTTCTTAAGGCATAATTACCCTTAACCAAATGAGGCAAAGGTGTTGCAAGGAAAGAAAATCACAGGCAATCAATATCCTTGGTGAACACTCTGAGTATAATAGCAGCAAACAGAATCTAGGACCTCATTNTAGTTGTGCACTGTCATCATGTAGGACTTATGCTTGAACTGTAAAATCCTTCACCATCTGTAAATCAGTAAGAGATAAATCATTCCCTTAATGTGTAATGAAAATCGCAGCATCAACTCAATACAGGAAAAAAGCACATGTTAATGTCCATGTCCTTTCAAATTTAGGTNCCTTAACAATATAGATACAAATGAAATGTACCTCATCTTACTAAAGATCCTCTCTAGCAAGTCTGAAGCTAACATCATCAATGGTAGTAGATTTCCATATGACATTGTCAAAGACCTTTAGTATTAATTATCCCTCCCTACATTCCTTCCTCTACCATGCTCTTCTCATTTCTCAACACATTTAATCTTTCCTGTTCCATTCCCCCCTTTATCTTTTATGATGTTATTCTTGACTGTGTTGCAGCAGATAGCAGACAGAATTTCCTATAGAGACAGGAGTGTCCTATACAGAAGGTATCTGTTATATTACACTTAACTGTAAAACTTCTCCTAAGGCAAACATTCACATGATCATCAACATTTGACATGTCATTTAGTTTCTCTCTGTATTTTTATTCATATTGTATTCATATTGTCAGCTAATATGAACACTTCTTCCCTCCTAGGTTTCTTTGTCAAGTATTTTGTTACAGCACCAAGACAAGTAGCTACATACCAACAAAACAAATGACCATAAACCATCTCACCCCCTTGCCTCTGAGACACGTGTGAAGGGGCATTCCAATCATATGGGTATTTTCTCTCCAGGTGTTAAAGATGAACCATTTAATGAATGCATTTAGAACAATTTGAGAACATCATAGAATGTTGATAAATTGAAAGTATTCTTTAAACTTTGTGAATGTTAGATAAAAGTGAATGCCTCTTAATTATATGGATAGGAAATCTAGATTCTGTTTATTTAACCTTATGTTACATTCCTCAGAGTGTGTTTGTGATTTGCAGTGCTTCAGAAGCATGGAGACTGCTCATGTCTGTGATTTAGTCAGGTAAGATATAAAGTTTACATTTGGAGAGTTATTTAAGTTATTCTAAGCATGTAAAGAGGTAAGAGAATTCTACCTTAATAGAATTAACTTTGTTCTACCATTTAGTTGAGGATCGCTAATATGAAAAAAATTAACACTCAATATTACTTTTCTATTAGGATAAACAGCTGTGTTACACAAATCTTAGTTTTACAGACTTTGGTGCTTTTCTCAGTTTTCTTTAGACTGCCTGCCCCCAGACTCACAGGAGGGGGCTTCTCCACTCAACTCTCCTGTCAAGGGGAAAAATGCAAAGTGCTGCCTGCAGGCCTTAGTTCCTTCCTTCATCTTCCTCTTTCTTCTTTTCCATTTCAAAATGGACTCTTAGGCAGATGAAGAAAGGGAGGCTTCAGAAACTGCCTGAGACTCTTAACTGTAAGTGTTGTCAGGGGAGGGGAGAGGTTGTCAGTGACAGAAGAGATGCTGTAAAAAAGGAAAACAGACTATGAAATGTTACCTCAGTTGTGATCTTTATTTTAGAAAGTTATCTATGGATAGAAAATGATAGTTAATTATGGATTTATTTAATTTCATATATAGCTATATATTAATAGTGTATTAATACACTAATACACAATAACTAATCCTAGACTTCTAGGATTTTGTGTATTATTAAATGGACCAGCCTTTAATAATACACTTCCCAGGGACCCAGAAGGGACGCTACCATCGTCGTGGGAATGAATCCAGTTACACTAAGCTCTCACGTCCAACTCCTTTATTCGTCAGCCACCAATACTCTGCTCCTAAAGTCTGATATACAGCTTTAGTTCCATCTAGGCATTCAGAGTAGGAATGAATCAAGCTACACGGTCCATCTACTTTATTTCTCTGGCATGCAATCCTGTCTGCATAGCTTCAGTTCCGTGCTGACACTCAGTTCCTCCTTGTCCCTTCTATCACTGCCCTCTCATAGTCCTATTAACAACTAAGCTCTTATGCTTTCAGCTTCATCTTCATCTCCTGTACCTTTGTCCTCCATCTTTCCGTGCTCCTTACTCCTGGCCCCAATAGACTCTACAAGAGATCCGCCTTACCGTCTGCTAAAACNCCGTCCTCTCTCCTCTCTGGCCACGTGGTTCTGTCCTCTACAGAAAATGCCTGTTGCCTTTTCCCTCGCCACTCTCCTTCTGTCCTCAATTCTTTCTCCTCGGTTTCCTTGGGACTGGTCTATATCTTTTTCCAAGCAGTAACACCTTCGTGTTTATTATACAACACAAGATTGCAAGGTCCCCACCCGAAGCTTTCTGGAAACGACATTTGCACCCCAAAAGGAGAGAGAACAAGGGTGGAATCAGATAGGACAGGTGATAGGGTAGAATAAAACTGCCACTATTTTTCTGTGCTGCCAGTTTCCTGACAGGGCGGGGAAGGAGTGCTGATAGCTAGTCAACCTGCATCACAGCTAGAAGCTGGTAAGAGAAAATCCCTTTGATCTAAGAAGTTGCTCTGGGGCAGTGAGGAAGAGGGGAAGATCTGAACTTTATTTCCACAGGAAACAAGGCTCTGCATCTGGGGGGCCAGGCATTTGTTCAGGGAGACAGGTTGTTTCTGAACGGACATTTTACCTAGTTTGGGGGTTTCAGGTGCCTAGTAGGTGGTCTGGTAGCTGTTCTATCCCTCGCTATCTCTTCAATGCTTTGTTTGGGGTTGGGAAGTAGCTAAGGAGGATATTTGCAAAAGTCAGATACCTAAAACAAAAGCTAAAAGGGGGAGCTGGAAGCTCAAAGGCAACATGCTCTGTCTACATGACTTTATCTAGATACCTTGATCGTATATGCCCCAGGCGGAGGTCTACACACACACATTCTAGGATAATTAAGAGTACAAGGAATTCACAGCAAGGCACAGCTGAATATTAAGCCATATAGCACCAAATAGTCCTTGCTAGATGGCTTATCCACTTGACTGGCTCTTGGCCAATAAAGGTATGGCTTACTGTACACAGCTGGACTTCTATTTCATTTCTTGTGGCTCATCGCACTGGGGGCCTTTTTATTTATTTTATTATTTTGCTCTCCCTTCAGCCTCTATTTTTCCCAGTGCTGGAGACTGAGCTCAGGTCATCACACAGGTCATACAAGCACTCACCACTGAGATGTATTCACCCCTCTTTTACTCTTTTATCTTTTATTAGGGGATGAGTTCTTTCTTCCACTGTATACTCTAAGATGACCTCAAACATGGGATTCTCCTGCCTCAGTATCTCTAGAGGATGGAATTACAAAGCTTACTACTTTTGCCTCCTGCAACTCTTTAAGTGCACTTTAAGCAACAAATAGCAAATATAAGGTCATTATTTTATATAAAATATACATATTCAGATCAATCTGTTCTAGTTTTGAATTTCTATAACACTGTTTTTCTACCCATTCATGTTAAAATAGTAATGATTACTTCTAAATATAGGGAACTTTATATGTTAACAGTCTTTATATACTAAATTTTTTTTCTGGGTTTTCATGGCAACTAAGGGGTAGATTATATGGATTAGCTTGTGAAACTTCTGTTAGTGTTTTATTGTGATTGGTTTCATTGTAAAATAGCTAAATCTCATTGTAAAGACTGAGTTTGCATAGTATCATTTTTCTATCATGGACTTGATCCATTTTCCTAGTTGATATATATATAATCTTAGGATGTCTGATTATTGTGGAATATTAGTTTAAGATAGGTGCAATATTTGTTTAATGTACAGAGAGACAGGCAGAGACAGGGGAGGGAGATAAAAGACCACTCTCTTTGTAGGACGGATTGAGTTGCCTACTTATATATACCCTATAGTGGAATCTGCATTTTTTTCTCCTACTTTCTGCCAAACCCATCCTTCATTTCTGCCCACATCCATTGTTTATCTGTAGCCCTCATTCTCTACATCAGACATTCTTGAAGTTTTTTTTGTCTCACAATCTCCTTTGCTGACAAAATTTATGTATGAAATAGGTGAACAAGTCAAACATTTACTACTAATAAAACTTAACCTATTTTAAAATAATTCTATACTATATGCATAATTTTACTATTTATTAAAATGAAAGTTAATATGCACACTTGTGAGAAGGATGTACTTGTTTATTTTTACACCAAGTATGAAATCTTGCACAAATCTTTAAACATCAGGCTGTAGAGCATCTTCAGTGTTTTTCAGAGTTCCTAGACTTTTTATTTGTAATATTTGTTCTGAGAATGCTGCTTCACATAAACACATAGACAAAATGGCAGAAGTGTGTTGATCAGGGTAGGGAAAGCCACTGTGTGCTTTTTCCACTACCATCCTCATTTTGTTAACTCTACCACACTATTAGTACCCATCCTCCAGAAGCCCCAGAATTTAACAGCACTGAGTTGATCCCTCAGTCATTAGTATGTTGTTCCACTTATCACTTGATATTCAAGCATCATGGGCTCAAATTCAGAGCAAATGGCAAGATTGTGGTTGTATTTGTGGGAGAGTATGAAAAAAAGTATGTGTTTAGAGATATTTCTTGAATTGCTGAAATTTCTTACCTAACTCCAAGCCAGAATTCCTTTATTCATTTAATGAATCTCTCTCTGCGTCTCTCTCTTTGTCTCTGTCTCTGTCTCTCTCTGTATGTTTGTGAGTGTGTGTGTGTGTGTGTGTGTGTGTGTA
>LZPO01018713.1:2641-15643 GCA_001675575.1 Neotoma lepida | reverse complement strand
GAGACTTGATGATAGAGTCAGAAAGAAAATACTGAAATAAAGTTTACTCTCTGTTTCCGTGAAGCTAATCTCAATATTTCAACATTTGACATAAAAAGCTTTCTGATAATACTTGAGAAAAATTATTTCATGCCAGGAACAGTTTTTATATGTCATGAAAGTTCTCTTTCTTGTCTTGATTATTTACTTATTTATGCATGTATGTATTTATATACAATACATATGATTCATAAAGATGCTGAGTAGCCTCAATAAAATTAAAATTAATTTCTTGTAATGGAAATGAAATAATGTAAAAAAAATGAAAGTATTTACTACTGTTTTAGTAGAAGAGCACAATGTCAATACTGCTAACATCATTCACNTTGCTTCTCTGGGTGTGGGGAGAAGATCTAGGACAATTCTAAAGCAAAAAGACCAGTCATTAACATCAAAATAAATAGCATTACAGATTAAGAAGAAGAGAGTCCTTAGAATCTTAAACATTTGCCAGAGATGGAAAGGAAGTCTACAAGAGTTCCAAGTAAAGGTCAGAAAACTATGTTAAGATGGAGGCAGAGAGAAATGATGTAACATTCAGCAAAGATAAATACTTAAACTGTAGATGCCTTTGGGGTTTATTGCTAAACATGATTTATCTGTTGAAAGGGTTTCAGGTTTGAGGGAAAACATGCNCTCAGAAAGACCAGGCTTTCCTCTTAGCACTGCTTTCATAGTGTCCCATAAGTTGGATATGTTGCACTTTCATTTTCATTGAATTCTAGGAAATCTTTGATTTCTTTCTTTATTTCTTCCTTGACCCATTGGTGATTCATTTGGGCATTATTCAGTTTCCATGAGATTGTAGGCTTTCTGTAGTTTTTGTTGAAAATCTAACTTTAAATCATGGTGGTCCGATAAAATATGGGAGATTTTTCCAATTTTTTTGTATCTGCTGAGATTTGCTTTGTGACCAAGTATGTGGTCAATTTTAGAGAAGGTTCCATGGGGTGCTGAGAAGAAGGTATATTCTTTTGTGTTAGTGTGGAATGTTCTGTAGATATCTATTAAGTCCATTTGAGTCATAACATCTGTTAGGTCCGTTATTTCTCTGTTAAGTTTCAGTCTAGCAGATCTATCCAGTGGTGAGAGTGGGGTGTTGAAATCTCCTGCTACTAGTGTGTGGGGTTTGATGTGCGATTTAAGCTTTAGTAATGTTTCTTTTACAGATGTGGCCTGAATACCCTAACTCTCATCATAGAGCCTTCATCCAGTGACTGAAGGAAGCAGATGCAGAGATCCACGGCCAGGCGCCAGGCCAAGATCCAGAAATCCAATCGATAAGAAGGAGGAGGGATTCTATGAGCAAAGGACATGGAGATGATAATGGGAAAATGTACAGAGCCGGCCAGCCAAACTAGTGGAAATGCATGAACTGTGGACCAATAGCTGAGGAACCCCCATGGTACTGGATTAGGCCCTTTGGATAGGCGAGACAGCTGTTTAGCTTCAACTGTTCAGGGGGCCCTGAGGCAGTAGGATCAGACCTGTCCCTGGTGCATGAGCCAGCTTTTGGGAGCCCAATGCCTATAGTGGGACACTTTGCGCAGCCTTGGTGCAGGGAGGAGGGGCTTGGACCTGCTTCATCTGAATGTACCAGACTCTGCTGACTCCCCATGGGACACCTTGCTTTGGTGGGAGAGGGCTGGGGTGGGAGGAGGGAGGAGAGGGGAATCTGTGGTTGGTATGTAAAATGAATACAAAATCTCTTAATAATAATAAAAAGAAAAAGAAAAAGGAAGACCGGGCTTGAGGAAGTGACTTCATGAGCCAGCTTCTCTTTCTGCTTCTAGTAATTCTGACTTCTCTCTCCTCTCCCCATTACCCTTTCTACTCATCTCTCTTACCTCTATTTTCATTTCTCTATCTTTGTCTGCCTCCATCTTTAAGCCTACTCTCTCTGAAGAGCTATTCCTGCTTAGTTTTATAAGTTCATGTGATTGTACTTATAGCTCACCTAGACAACACACAAAAATCTTCCCATCTCAAGATGTTTAACAAATGGGACATAGACCTTGTTTCTTTTTCATATAATGGTCTAGAGTTCCTACAATGTCAATATCTTATTTTAGGGATTACATATATACTGTTTATTCTACCAAATTCATGTGACACATAAGCCTTGGTTTTCTATGATATACTCTTGTTTATCTAACTAGTTTCATGTTTTCTCCTCTGTGCTCATTCCCATTTCCTCTAGTATGAAGTGGGAATGGACAGTGGTACCATATTCCTCTTTGTTTTTATTGTTTTAATTGTGTGTGTGTGTGTGTGTGTGTGTGTGTGTAGAGGCACACACAGAGGATGACTTTCAGGAGTGGGTTCTTTCCTTCCTCCATGTGATACTGAACTATTGAACTTAGGCCCCCATTCTTAGTAATGGACAACTTTCCTGCTGAGTCATCTCACCTTCTCTCATCTTTTTGACATTATAATATAGTGATTGTGGAAACTACAGTCATACCTAATATGCAAACATATCATCATTTTTTTTACTGTTTTGTGAAAATAATCTCTTTGATTTTAGAAACAATGCATTTGATGCCAGTCAGTCAGTTATGATTTATTTAAGCAAACTGTAGTAAGCCATTTTTCTCCTTTCTCATCCTCCTTGTAGAGGTAGGAGGATCTGACTAATTCCGAGATGCAGTTCAAAGTACATCTATGAAACACATATCACTGTGATCTATTGTGGAAGTAAAACAATATTTTTTCAACATTCAAAGAGACGTTAGACCAGTAATTCACATTTCCCATCAAAAATCTAAATATGGTAGCAAAAAGTTGTCTAAAGTATAAGTTGAATTTCTCAGTAATGATATGCCTGGATGCTCACAATGAAACATGACCTTAATTGTTAATTCAAAAATAAATGTAATTATAAACTAAAAGGCAAGTCCAAAATTATGGCTTGTAATGGGGTCATTGAAGGAAAACCTAGAGGTTACATATGCAGTCTTCTGTGCTGGTGCCCAAATTCTAATGGTGTAAAACTTTCTCAGGATGACACAGTCTGTGGATTGGAGCTGTTGAAATAAGTGCTCCAGCTGCTATAACTGGAGAATGATGTGCAATTGAATATACTTGTTTTATTCTCTGCTGTCTTTCAAACAATAGAATTCTACAGGAGTCCTGTCCCTAATGGCAGAAAAAATCAAATGGTGCTGACGAAGCAGACCNGAACGGATTAGAAACCAGAGAAATTGCAAGTGAGACTAAGAAGGATTTGCATTCACCATGGAAGTTGGCTGATGTGGCAAATCACATCTAATGCTGACAACAGTTAAAAATAATGATAAATGGAGACCCCAAAAAGTAGATAAGAGAAGCAAGCAGAGCAGACATTGAGCTGCTAATAGATGACAAAAGCTCTGACGTGGACTGACATTCTCTAGATGATAAGAGATAGGGAAGGAGGTGGGAGACAGAGGACACCTGAATTTACAAATCTCAACAGTGCAAATCACTTAGGATTGTGTGTATTGCCTCCACAGAAATAATTTATCTACTTCTGTCTAAAGTTTTAGGCTGATGTGGAATTTAATCAATGCACATTCTTTGTTATNTGAAGAGGTTTGTATTTGCAAACAGGTAGGAAGAAACTTGCTTTAAAGACAAACTGCTGTCAGATTTTTAAAATCAAGTTTTATAGCAAGTGTCCCAAAGTCATTGGCAATTGTTTTTATTCTTTCTCATTCAGTCCTGAAAGTGCTTAATGTGGACAAACTTCTCACCTTTGGAATCTTACTTTGTAGATCCTAAGGTTGATTCATAATNGACATCTAAATCTGTTCTGAGACACTGTTTAGATGACCAGGATCTAAAAGCTGGATGGCTCAGAGAACTAGAGTAGAGCAAAACACGACTGAAAAAAATTAATGAAATAATTCCTAATGACATTCTGCTATATTCATAGGATCGGTGCCTAGCCCAACTGTCATCAGAGACCATTCATCCAGCAAGTGATGGGAGAAAATGCAGAGACCCACACAACCAAACGTTAGGCATAACTCCGAAGAAAAGGAGGAGGAAGGATTGTAGGAGCCAAGGACACCAGGAGAACATGGCCCACAGAATCAACGAAGCAGGGCTCATAGGGGCTCACAGATATTGAAGTGGTAACCACGAAGCCTGCAAGGGTCTGCACCTGGCCCTCTGCATACATGCTGTGGTTTTTTAGCTTGGAGTTTTTGTTNAACTCCTANCAGTGGGAGTGTGGGTGTCTCTGACTCTTTTGTCTACTCTTGGGACCTATTTCCCGTTACTAGGTTTCCTTGTTCAGCCTTCATATGAGGGTATATGCCTAGTCTTACTGCATCTTGTTATTCCAAGGTCAGTTGATATCACTGGAAGNTCTGTTCCTTCCTGAAGGGAAATAGAGAAGAGAATCTGGGGCAAAGGGAAGGTAGGGGGGAGATTGGGAGAAGGGGAAAAGAGGGTAGGCTGTTGTTAGGATGTATTGAATGAGAGAAGAAAAAAATTAGGTAGATAGATAGATAGATAGATAGATAGATAGATAGATAGATAGATAGATCTATTCTGAACATTATCTTTTGCATACCTGACAAGAAGAAAGATGTTTCCAGAGGTAAATGCTTGATTTGTCTTAATTCTTAATTCAGTATCAGAATACAAATAAACTACATATTTTTCTATCAATTCTATGTTTTCAGTGTTAGGACAATGCATCAATTGACAGTTCTACATATGGTGAATGACTATTTTAATCATATCTAGAAAAAAAATCACTTCATTGGAGTTGACTGCATATTTCTCCATGTTTCACTAAATGTCTTGGATTTATCCTTGAAACCACTTTGTAAGCCTCATGTTGATGTATCTAAGTGAAAGNGTCTATGCCACAGTGACTTCAAGCTGATTCCCCGCAGCAAAAGGCAGCTTTGGCTATTTACTCTGTTTGCTAAACAACTACTGTGTTTTTATTTTTTTGTTCTTTTGTTTTTTTAACCTGCCACAATGTAAGACTCAGGANAACAATGTCTTAGTTACTGTTCTGTTGCTTTGAAGAGACACCATGACCAAGGCAACTTATAAGGANTGGCATTTAATTGCGGGTTTGCTTACAGTTTCAGCAGGTTTGTCCATGAACATCATAGTCCGAAGGATGGCAGAAGGCAGGCATGGTGCAGAGCAGTGGCTGAGAGATTACCCATGATCCTCAAGATAGAGTTAGAGAGAATGAGACTGGGTCTTACATGGGATTTTTAAACTTCAAAGCTCCCTTCCAGTGACAAACCTCCTCCACCAAGCCCAACCTCATATTAATTCCTAAACAGNCTACCAACTGGGAACCAAGCATTTCAAATATGTGAGTCTGTGGGGCCATTCTCATTCAGACCACCGTAACAAGTAAGCCATAATAAGACTACAAGACAGCCAGCATTCATCATCAAACACTGGGCAGTGGGTTGAAGGTTTCCTTGAGAATATAAGGATGGCCAGTGTTTTTAATGAGTGTAAATATGCTTAATGTTATTTATTGTAGATACAGTTAATTACCTTGCCAAACAAGCTAATCTGATTATGTTCTATATTTGGTGCTTTTTCTTCGATGGAAACAATTTAATAAATATAATTGTGTTTCTGCCATTTTTCACTTAATTAACACTTTTTCTATTTGTCTTATATTACTGCTATTGTCAGTGTAAAAAATAAAATAATTAAATTATGACAGTGGGCGTAGTTCATTGTTCTTTGCTGGAAAAGAAATATTTTTGCTGTAAAATATTGGCAGATAATTTAAATTAAGCAGATATTTATCTTGATAATTGCTAGACATTTTCATCATGAATGGGTATTGAAATTTATTAAATATATATCTATTTTTTGAAGTATCCAATTATTACTTTTTCATTTCTGAATGTTCATAATTGGTAGTATTAAATGTAAAAATAAACAATTATGCATTCTTTAAATACATTTGCCTAAGTCATGACATTTGATTGATAAATTCTTAGCTTTGTTTTTATATTTTGCTATGGTATTCACACATTATTGTATGTTGTTCATTTACTTTTATGTTTTGTATATGTTATTCTTGCTCATTTCTAAGGCTTGTAGGAAATCCTAGCTACATAGTGAATGAACAGCAGAAGAATCTTTCCTCTGTCCTCCTTGCTCTGGGATTAGGGTGGAATTTACATGGTGCTCATCTTTGATATTTCTTGACTTTGTTTCATGATCTTGTACCAGATCACTGTTTACATGTATTTCTTGCATCCTTCTGAATATAGACCCTATAAATGTTACATACAGAGCCCTGTACACACCCATTAAATTAACCTAATTGTTTTTCTGTCTAACATTCAAGTTCTTAACTATTTGTACTGTTGTTTTAAAGAATATTCTTTACAGGTGGTAGTGAAGGAAAATGGCCCCTAAAAGGAGTGTCACTATTAGGAGGTGCGGCATTGCTGAAGCAGCTATGGTCATGTTGGAGGAAATCTGTCACAGTGGGTGTGGGCTTTGAGGTCTCTTTCCTCAAGCTTTAGTCAATTGACTTCCTGCTACCTCTGGTCAAGATGTAGCCAGCACCACATCTTCCTGCATGCTGCCATGCTCCGAATCAAGATGATAATGGACTGAACCTCTGAAACTGTAAGCCATCACCTCAATTAAATGTTTTCTTTGTAAGAGTTGCTGTGGCCATGGTGTCTCTCCACAGCAATAAAAAACCCTAACTAAGACATGAGTATGGCAATTAATTTTGCAATTACTTATTGTAGCTTTATTAACCTTAGCTTTTGATAGTTTGATTTTCATTAGGTATATTCAAGTTTATAACTTTTACACCTGTTGTTGTTTCTTTTTTCTCTTTTTCTCTTTGGGGGGGCTCCACCCAGCTTCCAAATAAATCACACAATGGAGGCTTATTCCTAATTATAAATGCTCAGCCTTAGCTTGGCTTGTTTCTAGCCAGCTTTCCTTAAGTTTAAATTATCCCATCTATCTTTTGCCTCTGAGATTTTATCTTTTTCTATTCATGTATTCATTTCTTTCCTTCTTACTTCATGGTTTGCTGTTTAGCTGGGTGACTGGCCTCTGATGTCCTCCTCCTTCTCTGGCTACTTCTTTGATCTTCTCCCAGATTTCTCCTTCTATATATTCTCTCTGCCTACCAGCTCCACCTATACTTTCTCCTGTCTTGCTATTGGCCATTCAGATTTTTATTAGACCATCAGGCATTTTAGACAGACACAGTAACACCACTTCACAGAGTTAAATGAATGCAACATAAACAAAAATAATATACCTTAAAATAATATTCTACAACATACATCTATTGTGCTGAGCATTTTATCACTATATATAGATATCATTGTATCTCATATTCATNNAAAGTCCACTGCAGATAAAAGCATACACTAGAGTGTACACTAAGAGATCCAGACTACTACAACACAGAAGTGATAACTTCGCAGGGTGTGACTTCATTGTCATTTCTTTTTTAATTATTGCATTTTAATTTTTTGAGATTATAACATAATTACATCATTTCTCCCTCCTTTTTTCACTCCAGACCTTCCCATATACCTCTTTTAGGTCTCTTTCAAATTCATGGTTTCTTTTCATTAATTGTTGTTACATGCATATATGCATATGTATATACATGTATATTTTTAAATACAACCTGCTCAGTCTGTATAATGTTACTCATATGTATGTTTTCAAGGCTGACAATTTGGTATTGGATAACCAATTGGTATGCTCTTCCCTGGGGAAGACCATTTTTCGTACTCTCAGAATTCCTTAGTGACATGTAGTTCTTTGTGTAGGGTTGAGGCCTCTTGGAAAAGGGGAAACTTACTGTTCTCAATCAGAAGGGCCACATGCCACTACCTCTCATATATCAATGGCCTGAACTCTTCAAAAAGGCACTGATTGCCAGTTAAAGATCTCTGCCTGATGTTATTCTGTGAGGAGAATGTACACCTTTGGACTTCCTTAATTATGAAGGACTAAAATAGAAAACTGAGAAGTACATAATGAATCTAAATGCTTTTATATGGACATAGTACCAATAATTCTCCTTGACATTCATCTGTCATAGAAAGTCACATGGTTATGAGTAATATACAATGAGAAAGATATAATCTTGGCATATTCCCCAGCTCAGAAAGTTTCAAGTATTTAGTGAGTATAACTAATAAGCACATTAGATGAAATAATGATTGTGTATACTGAAGATGTGGAAGGGATGGACATAGAGAATTTTAATATACTTGTGTATAGAAGCACCAAATTTGTTGATCAGATATTAAGCAAATCTTGTAGTGCAATCAGCTTAGGAAGCCAAGTTTCAATCACAACTGTGTGAACAAGTGATTATTATGGTTTGGATATGAAATGCCTTCCTCATTTGTTGAAGCTTGATTCCAAATATGGTGGTATTCAGAGACAGAACTTCGTAAAATAATTAGATCATGTGTGCTCTGACTTCATCAATTGATTAATTAATTGATTGATTCATTATTTGTTGGCATATTTGAGGAAGTAGAAATTAAGTCAGGCCTAAATGGAAAGAATAAGTCATGAGGGGCCTGATTTGGAACAATTTACTAGTGTCTCATATTTTTCTATTTCTCTGCTTCTTGGCTGCCATGAAATAAGTAATTTTGCTCCACTATGCCCAGTACTCTCTACCAAGTTGTTTGAATTCACCATGGGTTCAGAAACAAGGAGCCGAGTGACCATTGGCTGAAACCTAAACATGGTAAAGCTTACCACTACTAAGCTACTTTTTTCCTCAAGTGTTTATCACAATGACAAAAAGTGCTATTAGCTCAAATGGTGTTATGATTTACAACTTAAATGTCCACTAAATGCCATGTGTGGGCATCTTGATAACGAGTTCATAGATGCTACTGAAGAGAGATGCTTCAAGGGGATATTGGAACTCCAGCTCTCCTCCTCCCCCTGCTCCTTCTCCTAGTCTCCCCACTCCTTCAATCTCCCCTCCTTCTATTGCTCTTTCTCCCTCTCCCATATTTCCCTTCATCCCTATTTCCTTCCCACCCTCCTGCTTACCTACCAAGAAACAATTATCTGATGTACCATGCATCCCTTGCCATGATTCTTGACATCACCACAGACCTAACATATTGGAACAATACAACTATGATCTGGAAACTCCAGAACTTTGCTGTAAAATAACATTTATGTCACCTGAGCTTTTGTCCTAGTGAGAAATAACAAACACAGTGAGAACTGCTTTTTATTCTCATTAAGGCAAGGTAAAAAAAAATCAACTTCATGTTCAAATACAGAAAATCAAGTTAAAATAATGTATAATGTAACCCTTTTTCTGTGTATATTCTTCATTCTCATTGAGGAAAAGAAATTCCCAGCTAAGTTTTACTTCTAAGAACTAAAGCTGAAACAATGGGTTACAGTCTTTATACATATTTTCAATTCACTGTGTTTTCTTTGAGTAGTGCAGGTACTCAAAGTTTTCTAAAATGAAGAACCTTCATTTCTTAAATAGAGCTAGAAGGAAAGAGATGTGTAGGAAATAAAGCAAAGGAACAAACAAAAAATAGGCTTCCTATTGTGCCAGTGTCTATTAGCTGAAGTCTTATTTGAAAGTCCATGTTTTTCTTGACTCTTTTAAGAAGTTCTTGTCACTTTAAATTTCTTAACTGTAAGGTATGATGGTGATGTATTTCATTTCATTATGTCAAGCACTTCACTTTACCCCTGTTCACAATGAAAAGATGTCAATTGGAAATATCTGTTAGAGGGAAGACTTCAAACTAACTAACTAAACACCATGTTTACTTTTTAAAAATCCTTTAAAAGGATTTAAAAGAAATTTAATGTGAACAACGGCACTCTGGACCATTCAGATTGCAATTAACCTTGATGATGTTCAATTAATTATAGCTTTTGTTATAGCTCAGATTGCACTGAGGCTATTTCTCACACAGAAATAATCATACATGTTTCCAGATGGTTATAGAATAAATATCAAGATTATCAAACTCAAAATTATTTTAACTCAACTCTTACCTCCAAGACTCACTGTCTCCTAGCCTATCATATTCATATTCATATTCATATCCTCTTAATTCCAGCTAACTAAGCTATCTCTACTTAGTACAGCATGGCCACATTCTGCCCAAAAGAGAAACATCCCCAGTAGCTTCTGTAGAATGGAAATAAAGCATGCATTGGCTAAACACCCAAATGATACCTAAGAAGATACTGCTTTCCTCCACTAAATCACCTGCTCATGACTGAAGCATTTACTGTGATCAGACTATGGAGTTTCAACTGCATTTAATAAAGGATACAGTCAGGAACAGAGAATGGAGATGACCGAGGTCAAATCCACCCTATTATCCTGAGGGAAGATAGGACAGGAGTTCCTATAAGGAGATTCATCAACAGGAACCACATATCAATCATTTTTGCACATCAAGATCTAGTATTAATTATACTTCACAAAAATTTGACGGATGAAAGATCTGTGTCCCCTTGCCACTTGAATTGTTTATTATGTTATAGAAATGTATTGAGTATATCTAGTATTAATAATAGTTAACAAAAAAATTGATGAAAGAAAGAGCTGTGGCCCCTTACCACTTGTATTGTTTATTGCATTAAAGGAATGCACTNAGTATAGTCGTAACCACAAAGAATATACTAACAAACAAAACAGAAATGATTATTAAGCACATTTTCTATTTTTTTTTTGATGCTCACTTTCTACCCTTTGCTACCCAGTTCTTTCTGTATAACTTCCTTTTTCTTCACTTCTCTCTCCACATTCAAGCCTTCTTTCCATAATCAGGTGACTGTTGACTCGAAGTTAATTTTCAAGAATTAGAACATATTTCCATTTCAACTAGAGTCACCGATCCCTGTGCTAAACACATCTTGGATCCATGGCTCAGTGATCAGGTCAGTTGCCAAGGTGAGCCTTCTCTACCCTTCTTCAAGCCCACCTGAATAATGAGCAGGCTGCACAACCATAATGTTTAGAAAAGTGACTTGCTTTGAGTTTCCAAAATCACAAAAGTATCATAGCATTTATGTTTTATAAGAGAATTGTGTAGCAGATCAATACAGATTATATGGTTAACATACAAATAAAAATAAGAAAAATAAAAATGTTTTAATTCATAGGTAATAAAATTGTGCAATTAGAAAACCTTAAGCATCCTACCACTAAACCACTAGAAATTACAAGTGACTTGACAAGTTTGCAAAACATAAATTCAATGTACGGAAACCAATTGCATTATTTTCTTTTCTTTCAATAACTCACTAAGGTAAATGGACTGCTTATATTCAATACACACAATTAAATGACTATGGAAACTGTACACCAGTGCAGCTGTCACCAAGTCAAGATGANATAGCCACACCTTCAGAGAGATCTTGCATCCACTTTGTGTTGTGTTTCATTTTGGTGCTAAGAACACATATGAAATTCCCTCTTTAACNAAATTTTAAGTGCTTACTACNGTGTTGCTAAATCTAAGGACTATATTTTACTGCCAATCTCAAGAAATAATTTGTTTCCAAAGTGAAATTTCAGAATTTTACAGTATTTATTCATTGTCCTAAGCCCTCAACACTTGATTACACACCCATGATTCTATTCTTTACTTCTACACCTGAAGATGTGTTCAGAAAATGGCAAGAAATAATTTTAAAGTGAAAGTATAACAATATCATTTGCAATATCATCAGAAGTATAAAATTATTGTAAAGAATTTAGTGAGAAATGTGCATGGTATATAGCTTCTCTAGGGTTGGGTTGAAACCTTGTGGGCTTTACCTTGTCCACTTTGATATGTTGATTGGTATAGTACTTATTCAGCTCCAGTCTGCACAGTCATGTTTTTGAGAGTCCATGGATGTAGCTTCTGATGTTACTAGGAGATACAATCTCACAGCAAACTCCCTGATTTTCTGTCTCTTGCAATCTATNTGCCCCGACTTCTATAATGATCNCTGAGCCTTAGGTGCCATGATGTTTTGTAGATGCATCCAATGAGACTGGCATCCACAACTCTGCCTTAGCAATATAATGACTATAATTAAAATGCCAATAATGTAAGTTTTTTAATAAAGATTAAATGTAAGGTATTTAGAAATAATTCAATTATAAGCTTGATTAGCTGCTAATATTATTTACTACAATCACCATCATCAGTGTCTTTAATGACTACTATTACAGCATGACAAGTGCCACCACCATCACCATTACTGCCAGTACTATCATCATTGCTTGAATATGATTTAGGGAAATATTCACCCTCATATTTGTTGAAATTAATGAAAATATTAAATGACTTCTCCACTCTGACACCAAATTGCATTTAAAGAATAATTAGCAACTGATTTTTTAAAGGAAAATAATGGTGCATGATGGGAAAAAATTACCACTCAAATTCAATGATCTGTCTGTGACACATTGAAGTCTTCATTGGTACACACAGAGCTCATTCNGAACTGTCTATATTAGTTCCAACATAGCCTAAAGAACAGCTCCAATTTGAGAAGAACAAATTNATATAGTTAAAATGGAAATGATTTGAGCATATACTAGANTAAAAATTTTAAAGAAAAATAAAATATTTAAGAATGTATTGTGCTTATTGATTAAAAAGCATTTACCTCATATACCCTGGAATAAGCATTCTTTGCAAATTTTGAATATGTAGTGAAAACACTTGATTTCCAAAAGTTAGTTTCAATTATAAGTTCATTTTACTTAGATAATTGGTTGTAATAACTTTCCTAAGTGGAAAAGATATCTTATAATATTGTGTCCAAATTAAATTAAATCTTACCAACTATACTTATTAGATTATGATGNTGACATTTTAATGACATTTAAAAATTCCCTGAGTTTTTATTGAAATTAACCTGATCAAATTTCAATTTTTCTAGTACCATTTGTTTATTTAAAATTAGTAAAAAAATGCTGTC
>LZPO01018712.1:11865-22414 GCA_001675575.1 Neotoma lepida | reverse complement strand
CAACCCACCCCCCATTCCCACCTCCTGCAAGACAAGGTCTCCCATGGAGAGTCTCCGGAGCCTGGCACTCTCAGCTGAGGCAGGACAAGACCCTCCTCCCTGCACCAAGACTGTGCCAGGTGTCCCATCACAGGGATTGGGCTCCAAAAAGACAGCCCCTGCACCAGGGAAGGATCCCGATCCCACTGCCTGGGGGCCCCCAAAAAGTTCAAGCCAAACAACTGTCTCAAGCTTCCAGAGGGCCCATGATATTTACAACAGGCTTGTTATGGCCTCCACAATTTAATAATCACTTAACAGAGACTAGATAGCACATTATCATAGCATAACTGTACCGAACTTGTTACACTAGCAATGATAGGCAATTAGTGTGAAAAAAGAAGTGCAAAAGTGGACAGAAATCACCTCTGATCCGATAATACTTTAACAGCTGGTGAATCAATCAATCTAACTTTGGGGATTTGCCTATTCTTGCTTGTTGGTAGAGCAATGGTAGACACATTTCACATGAAAGCCTGCCTTAAAAAATCCCAGACCATTCTCACATAAATCCTCTCTGGTTGTATAATTTCAATTCCATTTGTATCTCTTCCTTCAGCAATCCCCTCCATATCTGATGCCACATGGAGTTAATCATCAGAGTGTTTATTCAGATCTCCATGGTGACAATCCATTCTCTGATTTCCAAGGTGACACATGCAAACACTTATAACCTCTTAGATTCATTTTGTTTGTTTATTTGAAATGTCTCCTGATTTGATTTATCAGTCTAACCCATGCATAACAACACAGATATACTTTCTAAGAATAAGATAGAGGAGATAAAGTGAAATAATATTTATACCCCTTTTTAAAGATTTATTTTATATTTTCAGTTATGTGAGTTCCATTGCCCAAGAGACCAGAGGTGTCAGAGCCCCCTGGAGCTTGTGAATTGCCTGACATTAGTGCTAGGAACCCAATCAGGTCCACTGCAAGATCAAGAGCTGTACTCATGCTTAACTGCCAGGCACACCTCCAGTCCCTGAAACATGTTTTATGCATAAATAATCTCATAACCTGTTTTAGGAAGTATCATGAAGGAGTAGGTCACAATAGCACCTTAAATCTACACCCTATTTTTGGAAGCTCACTGAGGCTTTTGGGTCACTGATTTGATTGCTAAAACCAGGATAGATATGGAAAAACAGAGGTGATGGTTTACTTCAGTGTGTCAATGTGAAGCAACCAACTAATGCTTTGTATAACATTCTTAGTACTATGGAGGAAAGGTAGAAAAATAATCATAGTTCCTTCCAGGTCAAATATGTTGCTTCTCTAAAAAACAGAGTGGAGAGTTTAACCCTAGAAGCATCCTTGTTCATGGTAAAAATGGTATGTTGTATTTACTTATCAAATATAAATGTTCTGATATGAAAGAGTTAAGCAATGTCAAGTTGTGCTTTCTAGCCAGCTGATAATATAATTCTTCTGGACTATTACCCAACATTTTCAGCAAATAATAGAAATTTGGGGGTGAGCAGGACAAGAGTGAGTTACACATTTTTTAAAAATGCCTGTGGTTTTTAGAGTGCATCATTGCAAGCTTGCAAAATATCTCCAAGAACTATGAAGAAATGTACTTCTTCATCTTTTCATAATGTTTAAAACCTTATGGTAGAAGCCACCAGTGTCCAGTTCCACTAGAATAACTAGAATAAAATAGAAGGAATACTTATGTTTTGGAGGAAGCTATTAGTATTTAAGGTCATAAAGACTCCAAATTCTCTGTTGTCTCCATTAATTTTTTTCTTTCTTTTTATTTATTCTATGTGTCTTTCACATCATGCCTCCAGATCCCATTCATCCCCCTCCCTCCCCAAAAAAATAAAATTTAAGAGAAAAATGGAAAAACAAAGAAAAAAATTAAGAAGGGGAAAATATCATCATAGAAGCTGCAGTATGACATAGTGAGTCACACAGTAAACCCCTTTATCCATACATTTTTTACATGCAGGCATTCATCTCCAAGAATCATTGATCTGGTTCTAGATCCCTGGTCCCTGCTACACCATCAATGCTGGGCCCTCACTGGACTCTTGCTGTATATCCTGTTGCTGCCCTTTGTCATGGAGATCCTACAGGCCTGGGTCCCCAATACCAACCCCCTCCCTGCCGTGATCCGTCAGATCACAGATGAGGAGGATGTTGGGGTTAACCAACACATAACCCTGGTTCTGGGCCTGTGTAGTTTCAGGATTGATCAGCCCACCAGCTCTCTCCTGTCTTCACCACCAGGGTGAGCTCTCTAGCATTGCTCTAGCTAGTTCACCCCTTGCAGCAATGAGCAAAGGGTGGGGCCAGTTTTCCCACTTTCACGTCCTCAGGGTTGGTTCTCCCATACCAACACCTTCAGGGTCATCTCTATTGTGCTGCCCAGGTGAGGTACAGGCCCTGCTCTCCCAAGTGTTGCAACTGATGGGGGGCAGGAACAGCTCTCCTACTCTTACAACCTCAGGGCCAGCTTTCCCACCTGCCTCAGGCATTGATGGGGAAGGTGCATCTCAAAGACAAATGAGTAATGGGGACAGCTATCCCATGCTCACAACTTTGTGTCTGGCTCATCCACACCTCTGCCAAAAGGGTCAGCTCTATTGTGCTGCCCTGGTGAAGTACAGGGAGTACTGTAGCTCATGAGGAGTTGGGTCAGGTCCCCCACCTGCTGCAGAAGGTGAGGGGTGAGGGGAGGAGGGAATCTTTCCTTCACCCATGCCAACACATGGCATACAAGAGGGGTGTGAACTGCTCTGCCATTCCCATGCTCTCAGGACCAGTTCACCCATGCCCCTGAACAGAGAGTCAGCTCTATTGTGGTGCCCAGGTGAGGTGTAGGATCCTCTCTCCTGAGTACTTCAGCCAGTGAGAGGCAGGATCAGTTCTCCCTAGTGTTGCAGCCAGTGAGGAGAGGGGCCAACTCTACACAGCCCTATCCTCTCCATCAGGAGTTACAGACATCAACAGAGACCATGACTGCAACCCAGACATGATCCCCAGCAGAAAACCAGGCCCAGGCTCACCATGGTCCTGAGTGGCAATGAAGCCATCCACGTCAGCCCACTCCTCATTGATTTCACCTCTTAAGATATGCCTCTGTTCACAGGACATGAACCATTCTGTGTTTCTATCTCTCCCATACCATACCATACAATTACTCACCGTAGTAGTGCCTGTCTGCCTAGAGCCACAAGGCACTGTGTGGGCCAGTGTTTTCTCCTCAGAGCCTGGGGAGGACTGCATCAGGCTCATGGTTGAGTTTCCTTGTTCTGCTTAGACCATCATGGTGCTGGGTAGGACTACGTTTCCTCATCACAAAAAGATTATAATAGTGCCTATAGGCACTGGGTGGGCTCCTGTTTGGTGCGGAGGTGTTGCTGGAGTCCTCTTATCCCAGGCTTCGATCCATTGAGTTCTGCCTGCTGTCCCCATGAATTTTGAAGGAAGATCTAAGTCAAGCATTGGGTTCACCTGGAAGAAACCAAGATGTTTTTCTTTTGGGAAAACTGCAATGAATACAACAGTCAGAGTCCCAGAAATCAGAAAATAGTCCATGTATTTCAAATACAGGACATATACATACAGGAAGTTGCTGCACAGATAATGAAAGGGCTGAGTCAAAACCTGCCTCAGTGAGGAGACCTGGGGAATAGCAACTGGAAAAATCCCCTACTGCTGCTAAATAGATAGATGATTATGTAGATAGTGGTATTGGGTTCTAAGAGCCAAAATAATTAGGTAAAAAGCCTTTTCTGAAAGGCAGATACAAGGTTGCCATAGGTATAGTTAAGTAAGATGGTTCCTTTACCTAACATGATTTATATTCTTATAAAAAAAAAGGAAGAAGAGCCATAGACACTGAAAAGGAATATATTTCATGCATACTGATGCACACACAGACTGATGCTACTATACAAGCCAAGGAAGGCAGGGATGGCCTTAGAGAGAAACAGCTATACAGTGGAGCTAATCTAGAACCCACCAACAGAATTTATCCCTGGGCACAGACGAGGGAAAGAAATCTTCTGACCTGCCCTCCATATCCCTCTAATATTCAACCCAAGAAGTTTTGGGGGATATTCAATCACACTGTCAACCCCAAGTTTGCATTTGTGTTGATTAAATAAAAGTAACCTTGGGTCAAGAGGCAGAGTTAGCAACTAGTTGACACAAAGTGATCATAGAACATCAAGAGAGCATCCAGGAGAGATAGAGAGACACAGGAAGTAGCAGGGAGGGACTTAGAGTAGCAAGGTTTTTTTCTGGTTTGTCAGATTGGAAGCACAGGTCTTTCAGAGACACCAGCAAAAAGAGAGGGTTAGCTAATTGCTACTCAGTCTCTCTGAGCTTGCAGGTTTTCACCCCAACCTTTGAATCTTGAGTCTTATTTATAAATATAACAATAGAGATTTAGTTAAAGCTAGCTTTAGTGGCAGTGACAGGGCCAGTGCCTGAGGGAACAGAATTCCCACCAGGCTGTGGGAATTCTAGCAGCTGGGCTGCTGCTAGAGAAGCAGACCAGTAACTGTGGAGTCACAATTGCTGGCTGAAATAGTGGCAGATTAGGGCAAAGCCACTGTGCTGAAGGTAAAATAACAAAGAAGCCTGGAAAATGCCGTTTGCTATAATACCAAGTAGAACTGAAAAGAGCAGGGGTAGGTGTAAGGGAAAATACAGCCTTCTCTATGACTTAACTAGTCAGGACCATTTTCATTCAAATCACTACAGTTTTCACTACTTCCTAAGAGAAAACCAGATGTAACTGCCTTATGCTGATACTGGGTCTAGGTTAGCAAGAAACCAAACTCCTTCTATCTTTCTTAGTGTGTAGCTATCCTTACTAAGGTCACTTTATGCTCCAAATAAGAGATGTTGCACCACTTCTCAATTCTCAATCAAGTATAAAATGGGATAGATGGCCACGGATAAAGGAATCTCTAGAAACTTTGTTCCATGACTACTACTCATAGCATTCCTGTTGACAATCTATATTCTAAAATGATGCTTTTCAGCCAAGTAACTCACCCTGGGTTTCTGCCTTTAAAAAAGAGAAGAAATGTATTAGACCAACTACAATCTCTATCACAGAAATAAAGAGAATGATTGACATTTAAGAATTAGTTCAAAGAAAACCAGAATTTGATGCTGTAGTATCACTACTCAGAAGTCAATGTAGGAGAATCACAAAGTCAAGGTCTGCCTGAGCTACAGAGCAAATTCACCAGCCTGGAGAACATAGTGATTTCTTATAACAAAATACAGAATAAAAAGCAGGATGATGAGGTAGATCAGTAGTAGAACTCTTGCCTAGTATGTGCAGAGCCCTAGGTTCAATCCCTAGTATTGACAGAAAAAGAATTAGTATAAACCGAACCAATGACCAGGACACACCTCATAGTCAAGCCTAAGTCTTGAGATGCAGCGAGATCCAAAGGCAGAAGAAGGGGATAGGGAAGCTAGGATAGGAGGACTGTGGTGGTGGGATGTGGTTACTATTTTATATGATGCTATACAAATGCAACTAGAAACTTGAAAAAAAAGATGGAACTTTGGATATAGTTGGACCAACTCTGAGTAAGATTGAGTTCTTGTTAGTAATAGAATACTCTTCCAGTATTTGGTGTCATAAAAGAAGCATTGATCTGCATTTATTTACCCACTTGTCATTTCATCAAACACTCTAGATGCTGGTCTGAGCAGTCAGAGCTACACCTGTCCTTTCAAGCTAAAACATCTTCTGTAGGCTCAGAACTAACAAATGACTTGGGAATCACACAGATAACTCATTAGCCCACTAAATATATCTAGGGTGATATGGGAAAAAGCACAAATTAAAATGATTGTTATTTATTGAATTTCTCTCTCCACATATATATATATATATGTATATATACTTATAAATACATATGTGTATATATGTATATGTGTGTGTATCCTATATTATGTGTATCCTTACCTCCATTTCTTCAGAGTTAAGCCTCATTTGGAAACAGAGGTGCTACCTGTGGGGTTATACTGGGTAGAGTAGGTCTTTAATTTACTATGACTTGTGTATCCTCAGAAGCAAAGGAGAGACAGACACTCAGACTTATGAAAGGAGAGTGCCATGTAAGGACTAAAGCACACCCTGAACTAGTGCAGCTTCAAGCCAAGAATCTGTGAGGATGGCTGGCCCCTCTCAGAAGCCAGGAAGAGGAAGGGAAGAACTTTTCCTCGGTGTCTCAGAGGAAGCATGGTCCTACTGATGTCTTCCCTTAGTCCTTCAGTGTTTTAGGCCTGTGAGAGATTACATGTCTGTTGCTTTAAGTCACTTATTTTGTTATGACAGCCCTTGGAAGCTAACAGGCAGTTTTTAGAAATCAAGATGTTTTGCAAAAAAGAAAATGGGCTTTCAGTTTCCCCTAGAGGAGATATAAAGCTTATGAAACAGCTGTGATGGAGCTGAGTAACTGTCACACTCCCCAGTTACACTAGTTGGTTGGTTTAGTTTTCTGTAGCTTGTAGAAAAGTAGAATTTACCTACTCTGCTCTTTATGCTGTTTTTAATTTCTGGCCAGAGGCTTACCCTGCTCATGAGTAGGGGAACTGTGAGGTCAAAGAGCAGGAAGTTTAACCCAAACCTCAGGGGAGAGGATCATGCTCAACTCACTTAACAAGGCCACTCTCACATTCTCTTTTCTGCATTATTTTTCTGCCTATCTGCCTGTCTTTCTTTGGTTTTTATTTTCTGTTTCCTGCTTAATTGTAAGTTTATTAAGGGCAAGTAGTTTCTTTCGTCACTGTTCAGGGATATCCAACCTTTCAATAGTGAGATAATATTGTCACCCACAAACAGGTCAGATCACATTTGTCTTAGAGTTTCTATTGCTGTGAAGAGACACCATGACCACAGCAACTCTTATAAAGAAAAAACATTGAATTGGAGTGGCTTGCATTTTCAGAGGCTTAGTCCATTTTCATCATAGTGTAACATGCAGGCAGACATGGTTCTAGAGAAGAGCTGAGAGTCCTACATCTTAACCAAAGGCAACAGGAAGTGGTCTGAGTCTACACTGAATAAAACTTGAGCAAAGGAGACCTCAAAGCCAGCCCTCACAGTGACACACTTCCTCCAATAAGGCCACCCCTACTCCAACAAGGCCATGCATCATAACAGTGCCATTCCCTATGAGCTTATTGGGGTCAATTACATTCAAACTACCACAACATTTATAGCTATCCTGGAGTAATGTGTCCTCTGAGCCACAGGATGAACATGCATGCATTTAGCTACAAGGTCTTCATTCAATGAATGTGTAGGATCAGTTATCAGGTGAGCCAAAATCTGAATCTAATCTCCTGACACTAGTCCACTGAGAGTTCTGCTTCCATGCCACCTGCCTGTTCTGTTAGCTGTGTATATCTGAAGCACAGAGAGATTGACATGACAGTAGAGAAATGTTGCCTATTATATTTCATCTAATCACATAGATACTAAATGTTTTCAGAACTCAGTTTTTAAAATTTCTAGTTTCTGATCCTGATATTTGAAAATATGGTAGGAAGTTTGCTGTTTCTTTCATGATTTCTCATGCATAGTATTTAGTTGTTATATTTTAATGAATATGACTTTTTAACTTCAGTTTTAGAAGAGGATGGATAACTGATTTCTTAGCAGTCATCATGTTTGTCTCTTATTATTGAAATAAGGGAAAATTCCAACTGCATTTCTTTTCTCTCAAAGTTTGAAATATACTAATTTTGGAAAGTCAAACCATTGGTTTTTCATTAATTAAGCTATCCAACTTTTATTGAAATGTTCTGGCTTACTGTTGAAAAAAGAATACAAACCACAGAATCCAATTAGCACATGTTTTTCAATAGGATTTGTCCAAGAACAATATAAGGAAGACCTATTTTATGCCATATTGCTAATGACAAAAGCTAGATCAATTACTTTTGTTGAGTTTATTTTTAAAGCCATATTTTTCAAGGTTACCTAGTGATAGGGCTATCCTTGGTGATGGGAGTAACTTATAAAGCAGACACAGTTCCTTTTAAAATGTTATTTATTTTGTATGTGAGCCCATGTTTCTTTGTGTGTGTATTTGTATCAGGAAGGAGGTATGTGGTTGCATAGAGGCCAGAGTAAACCTTGAAAGTTGTTCCTCAGGTGCTGTCTACCNTGGGTTTTTTTGTTTGTTTGGATATTTTGTTTGTTTGTTTTGTTTTTGTTTTTCTGAGGCAGGTCTCTTGATGGTTCTGCTAGGCTGCTGGTCTGTGAGCCAGGGAATCTCCCTGTCTCTACCTCCCCAGAGTTAGCTAGCATTACAAGCATATGCCCAGCCATGGGTTCTGGGGATGGAACTCAGGTCCTCATGATGAAACAGCAGAACTTTACCAACTGAGCTGTATCTTCCCAGTCCTTCCTTTAAAATTGTCTATTGATATACATTCCCTGTACAACATTACACGTTTTGTAGTGACATTTATAGCATACACTTGATCATCATATTCACCCTTCTCAGTACTAATCTCCATCTCAGACCTAAAGAATCAGAATCTCAGAGGAAGAATTGAGATGCTATGTTCAGCAACCAGGTTTTGCCAAACAGGTTTCAGAAACAGTTTTAGTAAGAAAGAGTTGTATTAATCAGGTCAAAAATGGTCAAAATTTGGAAAATGACAGGTAATGTTATNCATTGATGATGGACTCAATGTGTATTTATGGTGCTTCTGCTGAGACCACATATTTCTCTGGGGTTTGGGACACAGCAGTAAACATATTTACTAACACAAATTTAGAGATTGGTGGTCCTTTTGAAATGTTCATTCTAATTGCAAATAGATGAATAACAGATAATAGACAACCCTACTCAAATGGCGTAGTTTTATACGTTTTTAAAGTGCTATTTTCTTCTAGGAAGCCTTTTTGTGATAGGTAACTTGGCTGAGAGGAACAGGGAGATAAGGACAAAAAGTTGGATGTGAAAGTCTTTGCTTTCCTATTGCTGGGAGCCAAGCTTCAAGAGATGCCGGAGACATACTCAGATAAGGTTAGGGTGCTCTGTTTTCCTCTGCTCCAATTTTGGAAAGACTCCCTGATTCACCAATAAGCCCAGAGTTGGCACTGAGCCATGACACCCAACAGACACTGGGGAATGGAATAAAATTGGTTGAGCAAAGTCTTTGGAAGACTTCATCAACATTCTCTCCACTCTGTTGACTTTTTCATGGATGGTGTATAGAAACAGCTGGAGAGCACCAGCTGATGTGTTCAGAAGACCGTGGAAATGGCAATATGACTCTGACAGCCATAAGTTTATTAAGTTTATTAAGAAGTTTATTAAGAAACAGAGCCAGGCCTCAGAATAACAGCAGCACCATCCATCAAAGGTAGAGATAAAGCAACCAGGAGACTCAAGCATGAGAAGACAATCTGATTCTATTAGGTAAGGTGCAGCCCTTAAGAGGTAGACCAAGAATCATAGGCCAAAATAAGGTTCCACCCTTAAGAGGTAGACCAGAAGTGATAGACCAATCTGCTTTTACTACATAAGGTACAACCCTTAAGATGTAGGCCCAGTGAAGACCAGAGCACACCAGGATCCAAATCCAGGAGGATATGGCAGTCATCCCACAACACAAGGTCTTAGTAAAGAAGACAGAGAGACTATTAAGTTGGAAGAGACATTTTGAAAAGATAAATACTTTCAAGCATATGCAAGAATGGAAAAGTACTAAGAACCCTACACATATAATCAATCATAGAGCATACCCCTTTTAATAAAACACTTCACAGCAAACCTCAGACATAACATCATTTTGCTTATACTTATTCCAATGTGCATGTCAAAAAACTAGGCAATTTCAACCATTGCCATAACGATATCTTCACAACTTAAGCAATACTCATTCCACAAATTAATTACTAATCAGTACATCTTAAATACCTGCCTCATATTTTTATTATTTTTATTGTCAGCTGGCTTGCTGAATGGAGATTTGGTTGGTTAGTGTGATATATTTGTTTATGTCTCCTAAATGTCTTTTAATCTAGAGAAGCCCTCCTATAATCATCCATAGCTGAAATTCAAGACCAACACAAGACTGTTGGAGGCTGGGTAGGTAGGAACAAACTCCAAATTACCTGATATTGCTCACTTGGGTCTGANTGTGAGAATCTGATACTACCACCACAATACAAAGAATGAATTGTCAAGAAGACCACACTGAGCTGGAAGCTTACTCTAGAAAATTTTCCTGTGTAAATTTTATTTACTGAGAAGCAGACAGACTCTGCTAGAACAAAGGCTTTCATTCAGGAAATATTTTATACATTATTTTAAAAGATATTGGGTGGAAATGGGCCTCAATTTCTCAGTCACCTTCCTATAAATCCTACAAGACTCATTATCATCAGCGCCCACTCTGACTCAGAGAATATTAAAGCTTATTGAAAAGTAACTCGGACTTCCCAGAAGACTAGTTGACGTCAGCAACCAAGGGATAATCACAGTTGTAAATATTAAACCCT
>LZPO01018712.1:0-11635 GCA_001675575.1 Neotoma lepida | reverse complement strand
TGTACAGGATGACAGTGAATGTAGGTCATGGCCAAAGGACCAAAGTGCATTCTTAACTTCCTTTTGTCCCTTATTAGAGGTTGTGGGGAAACCACAGGATGAATATCCAAAGGGAAACAACAGTAAGCACCTACACAATGGTCTGATGCTTGGTAGAAAGATTTCTCACATGAAAGCTTATCAATAGCCCTTCTCTGTATAAATTGTGCTTTCTATAAATTGAACTCATTCCCTGAAACTAGTTTATTGGTTAATTGTAAGACAAGTGCCTCTGGGACTGACTCCTAAAAAATGGTGATCAAAATGATCTCCTGAAGCACAGACTCTCTTTGTAACCAACCCTGTTTATTTTTCTCCAAGATCACATTCTATTCTCTGGCCAAAGATGGATTATTTATAGCCGAAGCACTAGAGCACAAAGCATCCCACTTACCTTTTGTTGTCAAGGAAACAACTTAGATGTTATTCCCCTCCACGGAAAGGTCAGATTTCTGATGATATGAGTCACAAAGCTCAGGGGGATATTTCAAACTGAGACAGCACTTTTTCAAAGACAAATTAAAAACCAAGGACTTATAAATATCCAGACTATTTAAATTGGATTTAAACCACCAGGTAGGTTACAATAATTAACTCTGACACTTCCTTGATTGTGTGACAGAGATCCTTTCCCAGAAGGGACCCTCTCTCTGATACTTACAGGCCTTTTCTTTGTAGATCCATACTGCTATTTCTCTCTTGTACAAGATGTATAATAAAACTTGTTTAAAATGTTTTTACTATAAATTTCAGATTTAGAAACTTTAAAGTGACAATATGGAAGAAATCTTATGCCTATAGTAATAGGTGAGACCTGTGGTATGATAATGTTGGAGGCACATATATTAATTTTTTTTCAAAGCAGTGCAGAGACAGAAAATGTCACAATTGTTTTTTTGACAAAAACAAGGGAGATAAATAAACAGGTTCATCAATAACTTTGTCAAATTCCCAAGTCTGACACATGGTAAATGCAAACTTGGGTTCTGATAGCTCAGCCACACTACCTGGATTCCTTTTCTGGGCATAGCAGTAGATACTTGTAATCCCAGCACTGAAAGGACAAAGTCAGGAAGTTCTTGGGGCTGGCTGACAATCCAGTCTAGCCAAACTAGCAAGCCCCTGGATCTAGTGAGGGATCGTATCTAAAAAAAAAAACAAGACAGATAACTCCTGAGAAACTCCATCCAAGGTAAATGTCTATATATGTACACACACACACACACACAAACACATCCTCTTAATGTGTGTAACCTCACATACATATATAAACAAACAAACAAATAAATAAATAAAATACTAAAAAATCATCTTTTGTACTTCCCCAAATTCAACTTGGTCTTTCAAATTTTAAAATATTGTGAACTCAGTGTGCTCTGAGACCTAGACAACTTTCTTTATTTCTAAGAGCTACTATTTATTAAACACATTTCTTTGAAACACCTCTGAGAAGTTTCTAATGCAATTATTAAGAAAGGGGGTGGGGCTGAAGTGGTAAGGAAGTTGTCTCAAGTTACACAACAGTAAAGGGGCAGATTTCAAATTAGAACCTTTGTCTTTATTGCTTCAAAATTTACTGTTTTTTCACAGCATCATTTTAATCCTTAGAAAAAAAGTAAGTTGAGAATACAACTCAGTGCATCAACAAAACTATATTTAAAAAGATCTCTTAAAACAGGGGTAGAAATTTTATGTGTATGTCAGGTCTTTGTGAAATGCCAAGAACAATGATCATGAAAGTGATTAGTTTTATTTGTTTGTTTATTTGTTTTTAAATAAGTAATCTTGGGCAAAAAGCAGATTAAAAAAATGAATGTCATTTCTTTTTTTTGGGTGTTGGTAGTTTTCAATTCATAGAAGGCTTAGCCCATTCTTGGCTTTGAACTTTGTACTGAAGGCTTATGGGAAAAGGGCAAGGACAAGACACCTTGAGAAACTTCTAGCCGCATTCCAGGTGAGAAAAATATCCACAGTTCCAGTCTTCTTAGGTTAAAATAAACAAACAAACAAACAACAACAACAACAACAGCAAAACCCACTGATTTCAACAGCATTTCTCATCTAATTGTTACAGGGATCACAATCGCTAAGAGGTTTCAGCTAAACACGTTTTTTTTTAATTATTTTCTTGATGTTCTCTATATAGCTACATGATGTGGGTTCATTCTAATTTACAAAAGATTATTTAGATCCTGGGAACATCTGACTCATATGTATTTGAGAACTGCATAACCACAGATAAGATTCAATTGGATGCTTCAATTACATACATCAAAGAAAAACTTGTTATGAAATGGTGGGTTATTATACAAATTTCAGATGAACCACTGTCTAAGTCATACTCTCCCCTTAAGCATGGTATCTATAATTAAAGTTTAATGTAGCTAAGAATTCAGCTCTGTCTCCCTGACCTTCATGTGACTGGTTCCTTTCTGTCCTCAGTACGAAAGCAGACTCCCCTGGGCACTCACACTGACAGAAAGAGAGAGTAGTTTTGAAGTAACAGGACTCTTCTGAAACTAAACCATGATGATGGGTGTACAACTGCATGTGTTCAACAAACTTGTCAAAACACACACATAAAATACATGATTAATTATTAAACTATACATCAGTAAAATTTTCAAACACATGAATAATCTACTTAGACAATGATGTTTGAAATTGGAGGGGAGGAAATGGGGTGGATTTGATTGAAACACATTATGTGAATGTATAAATGCTAAATAAAATAATTTTAAAAGAAATATAAAAATTATGTATTGGTTAAATACAAAGACATATTCCAAGCACAAACTATTCTTGGTGGAATATGACTAAAGATTTGAAATCTGCTTATGAAGAAATTAAAATTTGTTCAAACACAGCTATCATCTGACATTTCAAGCTAGTTCCTGTGTGGGTTGAAATATGCAAGTACCCTCTTCTTGGAATTCTCTGGAGGCCTTTATTTTTATTTATTAACAGGGGCAAAGAATAAATGCCTTGTCTTTCTTCAGAAGGAAGAGACAGACAAAAACTGCTGAGCTGAATGTGTGAGCTAAATGTGTGACACAGGCCTTTTGCTCAAGCCAATGAGGCTAGAAGGGGTGGGGGAAATGATGTGAGGATTGTTGGAGGCTGCCATCAAGGTTTTAATTCTGTTCCCACAGCTAGCAAGCTTAAAAGGTTTTACAGACTGGTCCTCAAAAACATCAGACTATGGCCAAGTTGGCATTTTAATAAAAGCAGACAGCTACCTCCTGCCCCACATCAGCCCTCCTGCAGCTTTTGGACTCACTCCTTTCTCTGTGGGAAAGCCTGCCAGATGTGTATTGGCTGATAAGAAGGGTTCCTTTTCTTTTCTTTTTTCTATTTTTGTTTCTTTTTTAAAGTCAGCTTGAATCTCATTAATATCAGGAATGTGAGAAAGGCCCTCTCATAAAACATGAAAGGTGGGGTGCAAGCCGGGGAAGGAGAGTCAAGCACTGTGGAAGCGTTCAAAAAGACAGAACAAAAGCCTAGTGCAGAGGAAGGTGGGAGCCCTGTCATTTGGGCTGCTGCACTTGGGCCTTCTCTTCCCTCAAGTGAGGCTATCAGAAGGAGTCCACACTTTTTAAAAGAGCAGCATGGCATTAAGCAGATGGTTGCTGAACACTGGCACTCCAGACTGCGGGATCTCTGCAGGTGAGTTTTATGCTATACTCTTTGGTTGCTGGAATATAAATCCCACACGAAATGTGCCAGAGCAGCAGGATTTGAGGAGAAAGTGGATTATTTGAGGTAGGGAAGTGACTTTCTCTCCCTCCTCCCCCTTTTTTTGGTGGAAGCATTTGACTTCCCAGAGAAATGGAAGCAAGTCTCCACAGCCCCAGGACAAAAGGGAGATTTGAGGAAGAGCTCTATGAATGCAGTCCAAAGAAGATTTTTGCCGGCCAATCATCTCACCTCACATATGAATGCATATGCCGAAAAGTGTTTCTGAGGAAAGAGGAGTAAAGAGAAGGAAGAAGAACAAGAATTATAAACAGATAATTTAAAGACAACGGCATCTTCTGAAGAAGCTTTAAACTTCTGGCAACAAGGGAAATGCAAACCAAAGCAACATGACTTACCAGGGGTGTGTGTGTGTGTGTGTTTGTGTGTGTGTGTGTGTGTGTGTGTATGCTATACATTTTTAATTAACAAAAAATACAAAGTAATATAGTACTCAAAAGGTAGAGAGTGTGTATTTTAACATATTGTATATGGGGATGTAAATTACAACAGTCTCTCAAAAAGCTGATAAATAATTTTAAATATATATATTTCTAATTAAAATAGAATCACACCACTTTGCCTTCCTTTTCCTACCTCTGGTCCCTCTCAGGTACCTCCTGCCAACCCTTACCATGTCTCCCCAAATTGATAGCCTTTTTTCCCCTTTGATTATTAGTGTTTCATATATATGCACAAATACACAAATACAACCTGTTGAGTCCATTTTTGTTGTGTATATGTGATCTTAGGACTTACCACTTTGAATTGGATAACCAATAAGAGGGCTTATACTTAGGAGAAGCTAAGTTTCCCCTCTCCTAGAAGCCATTAATTTCTATAGTTCATTGTCTAGGGATGGGACCCATGCAATGGCCCCCTTCCACATTAGTTCATCTATTGATGCTGTCATCGTTCTGCTCTTGGTTATACAGCCATTTCTAAGATGTACTGTTTCAAAGCAGGCTTCCTGGTATTCTGGATCTTACAATCCCAGAAGCCTACTCTTCTGGCATGTACCCTGAGCCATAGATACAGGAGCTCTGATGTAGCACCTGTGGGAACTGGAATCTACATGGTGCATTGATTTTGTTGTTTCCTGCTGTGCTTTTCTGTGATGGTCTCCATTTGCTCTAAAGAGAAGATTCTTTGATGAAGGATAGTAGTTACACTTATCTGTGAGTATAAGGTTAAGATTTAGAATGGATCTAGGAATTATGCTAGTCTAACAAAATGGTGGGAATAGATTCTTTTCTAATGTCCATGACCTTACTAGCTCCAGCAAGTTGACTAGGTTTTCAGTACCAGACATGATTTCTTTCCTGTTGAGTAGGCTTTATGTCCACTTAGACAGCTGTTGGTTGCCACCAACATGTCAGTGTAGTCACAATTTTCTTTGGGCTGCCAACCAGCTCCCAAATAAAGACACAAAGACTTATTATTAATTATGAATACTTGGCCTTAGCTTAGGCTTGTCCCGTTAGCTCTTTTAAGTTAACCTGTTTCTATTTATCTACACTTTGTCTTGGCTTTTTACCTTTTTTTCAATCTGTATGTCTCAATTTCCTGCTTCCTCCATGTCTGGCCAGCTCCCGGTGTCTCTTTTTCTCTTTCCTCCTGAGCCTAAATTCTTCCTCCTACTTACTCTTCCTGCCCAGAAGTCCCACCTGTACTTCCTCCCTTGCTATTGGTGATTCAGCTTTTATTAGACTAATCAAGTGCCTTAGGTAGGCAAGGTAAAACAGCAACACATCTTTACATAATTAAATAAATGCAACACATCTTAGTTAAACAATAGTCTCAGCATAAACAAATGCAACACATCTTTACATAATTAAACAAATGCAATACATCTTTACCTAGCTAAACAAATATTCTGCAACATAAACAAATGCAACACATCTTTGCATAGTTAAACAAATGAAGCACATCTTTGCACAGTTAACAATTATTATGCAACATGTGAGTTCCACTTATTCCTTTATGTATATCTTGCCATGCTTGTCATTCTTGTGGTTCATTGATGTCACAGTTGGGTAGGACTATTAATTGCTGCCCTTACTTGGCCACTTGCAGAATATTTTCTGGTACTATGGAAAGACTACAGGAAAGAGGCTTTTGGGTTAGATCCAGCTCAATTATTTGAGCCTTGTGTCCTAAATGTATGGTATCCTCAGCAATAAGTGCTTACTATTAACCTTTGAGAGGCAATCAAGGACTGTATCAAAGTTTTATATTATTTTGGGAGTTTCTTAGACTGCTCTAACAAACCACTCAAAAGGAAATTTCTTGCTATGGTGCTTGTGGGGAGCACTGTTACACCAAGTGTATAATTTGAGGCTTTATCAAACATCTCCTGTATATTTTGTCCCCTGTCCCTACTCCTTCTGTATTGATTCCCCTCCCTACTCCCTAGTTGGTGCCCCCTTGCAGTTTTTCTATTTCTCACATCATGTCCTCTATATCCTGCAACTTCCCCTCTTCTCCTATAATCCCTTTATATGTTTCTGGTTGCTGTGATTCCTCCATATTATATACTCACATCTGAGGATTTGGAGCTAGAAATCACAGATGAGAGAGAACAGTGAACATTTGTCTTTCTAGGCCTGGGTTACCTCACCCAGTATAATCTTTTCTAGGTTCATCCATTTATCTGAAAATTTCACAATTTCATTTTTCTTTATGGCTGAAAATGTGTAAATGTACCACATTTTCATTATCTACTCTTATGTTGCAACATTTAAGTTGTTTCCTTGTCCTGCCTATTGAAAATAAGGCAGCAATGAACACTGCTGAACAAGTATCTATGGAGTAGGATGGTGAGTCTTTAGGGCACATGTCATGGAATTGTGTACCTGGTTCATATGGTAGATTTATTTTTAGTATTTGAGGATTCGTTGTACTGGTTTTTAGAACACAGTTAAAAGAATGATGAATGAAATGACTTGGGGAACTGTAAGAGAGGCTCCAGAATAAAAGGCAGAGGGCCTTTTACCTCAGGTGCATTTTGTTTCCTGGATTGTTCTTGGACTTGATCTCGTGCCTCCTATGACAAACTTTTACATTTTATTTGCAAAATACGTTTATTCTTGTTGGATGTCAGAACACATCTATAGAATCTAATTTGGTCAGTGTACCCTCAATCTGGATATGGCTCTGCCTTGCTGTCTTGCTTTCCCAGATATAATCTATAATACATGCTAGACAATTGTGTTTAAATTCGCCTATCCTGATAAAGTTTGGAGAAAGGTCTGTCCTGTTAATATTTAATAAATGCACACTGACATTTATTTACATGTTTCTCTGATCATGTTTTTTTCTGAACTCAAACAACCTTCCTTAGATGATTGATTTCTTTGGTTCAGTCATGTAATAAAGTACACTGAAACTGAAGTAAGGTTGTCTACAACATTAGACTATAGTCTGCCCCATTCTTTCAGGTCCTCAGATCCTAGGTCCAGCAGACAAGATCTACACACGTTGACTGAAAAGTTGACACTAATTTCCAAAGTAGCTCTAGCAATTTGCATACCTACTGACAGTGAATAAGGATTCCTTTTGTTCTAGAAAGAGTGGGACTGTAGGGAACACACCTTAACATAATAAATGCAACATATGACAAACCCACAGCCAACATCATCCTAAATAGAGAAAACCTTGAAACAATGCCATTAAAATCAGAAACTAGGCAAGGCCCCTGACTCTCTCTCTTTCTCAAGCAGTGCTGGAAGAACTATATGGAACAGTGAGGGAACAGAAGGAAATTAAAGGGACACAAATAATCAAAGGTGAAATCAAATTGTCACTATTTGCAGATGATAACACGTATTATACATGATTACATGATACTATCTATAAAAGAACATTTAGAAACAAGTAATGATTTCAGAAAAGTGGTAGGGTACAAAATCAACTTGTAAAAATCAGTACCATTTCTATAACAACAAACACATTGAGAAAGAGATCAAGGACACAGTCCCATTTATAATAGCATCAAAGACAATAAAATATCTCAGAATAAACTCAATCAAGGAGGTGAAAGGCCCTTACAATGAAATCTCTAAGAGACTGAGAAAGACACTAGAAAATGGAAAGAGAGCTCATGTTCATGGATCAGTAGAAATAATACTGCAAAAATGATCACGCTACTGAAAGCGATGAATGCATTCCATGCAATCCCAATAAAAATACCCACTACATACAGCAATTGAAAAACATCCTAAAGTACACATGGAACCAAAAAGACCCCAGATAACCAAAGAATTCCTGAGGGGAAAAAAAAGCATACTAGGAAAATTGCTATTAACATATATTACAGAGCAATAGTAATAAAAACAATATGCCACTGACAAACAAATATGCATACCAATGGAACAACATAGAAGATCCAAATGTAAGTATTCACAACTATGCAGTTTGATATTTGACAAAGACACACACACACACACACACACACACACACACACATTTGATAAATGATAGCATCTTTAACAAATGGTGCTAGGAAACTGGATGCCCACACGCAGAAGAATAAAATTAGACCTGTGACCATTACTCTGCCCAAAAATTATATCTAAGTGATTCAAAGACCTCATCTGAAGCTCAAACTGCTAACAATGATAGAAGAAAGCATAGGCAGCACTGTATATGATATGTATGATACAGGTATAGGGAATGACTTTCTGAACAGGACTCCATTTGTCCAGGAATTAAGGCCAGCAACTGACACCTGGGACCTCAAAAAACAAAAAACCTTCTGTACAATAAGGAAACAATCAACTGAGTGAAGAAGAAACCCACAGAGTGTGTAAGAATCTTTGCCAGCTATGTATCCTATACAGGATTAATATCACAAAAACAGAAAGAATGCAAAAAACAGTCAAGGAAACAAAGGGCCCAATTAAAAATGGGTTATTGAATATATGCATATGTATAGACATATATATTCCTAAATATAACCTGCTCAGTCTATATAATGTTACTTGTATTTATGTTTTCAGAGCTGGGTAACCAGTTGGTATGCTCTTACTTGGGAAAGACTATTTCTCCCACTCTCAGCATTCTATATTTGCCTGTAGTTCTTCCTGTAGGGTTGAGGCTTCGTGGACTTTTCCCCATCCACTTTGACATGTTTGTTTATGTTGTCTGTGTATAGCATATTTACACACAGTCATGTTGGTGAGACTTTGAGTAGCTTCTGTCATTACTAATATATGGGGAAAATACCTCCCACAAGAACAAAATTATAAAAATTCTAGGAAAAACAGCACAATATAATGAAGCCTGTAAATGAATTCTCTAAAACGGTCTTATTAAATAAAAAACACAGAGCCATTGAAATTTGGGTTAAAGCCTGAGAGAAATCAGAGGACTAGGACAAGCCACCAACCAACCTCACCTCACCAACACCTCAGCTTCCAAAGAGAGAGACTTCCTGTCTAGTCCCACCTATATACCTTTCTGTTCTGTTCTCTCATTGGCTCTCAGCCCAGCTACATCACTTCTTCTTCTTGCCCAGCTCTGTCACTTCCTGTCTGTTTGTACAGACCTCCAGACCTCTATGATTAACTAGTGTTAGAATTTAAGGCAGGAATTTAAGCCACCATGACTGGCTCTGTTCTCAGTGTGGCCTTGAACTCACAGAGATCCAGACAGATCCCTGCCTCCCAAGTGATAGGATTAAGGGCATGTGCTACCATTGTCTGACTTCTGTTTAATATAATGGCTGGCTTTTTCCTCTGATCTCCAGGCAAGCTTTATTTATTAAAGCACAAATAAAATATTCCAAAATTATTCCAATTATTCCAAAAGAAAAAGAAGAGACTACAGACAGTGAAATATGGAAAACGTCATAAAAACATAATAAATGGGTAATAGGGCATGAAAGATTATTCTTTTTTTTAATAACATACGTACTGATTCTTTGGAAATTTCTCACTATGCACCCAAATCCCACTCATCTTCCAGACCCTCCATATACATCCCTCACCCCTGCAGTGTCCCCCAAAAGAAAGCCCCCCAAAATCAATTAAAAACAAAATAAAGAGAAAACCCACCTTGCTCCTTCATCTTTCCTGCCTCTCCAACACCTCCTCATTCATCCTAGTGGCATTGAGAGCTGTGGTGTATCATGCAGTATATACCCTTTTGTTCAATCAGCCCCAACTGCAAATGTTCATTGCAATGATTCATTGGTCTGATTCAAGGCCTCTGGCCTCTGGCACACCATCATCACTGGACCCTCACTGAAACTCCTCTTTTATAACCTGCTATTGCTCTGATTCATTGAGATCCTATGGCTATGGTTCCACAGGATCAGTCACAGGAGAGTGACCCACACAGACATGGCCCTTCCCTTCAGCCTAGGTCTGGATGCCACATGGCCCTGGGTGGCAGCACAGGTCACTCAGGACAGCATGGCCATGAAGGCAGCATGGCCCTCAGACACCAACATGAACTCAGGTGGCCGACTAAGCCCCGGGCATCCACGTGGCCTTCAGTGGTTACTGAAGCCATGGACATCAACATAGTCCCTGGCAGAACCTCAGGCCTGGATAACATCATGGCCCCAGGTGGCAGAACAGGCCACTCAGATTGGCATGGTGCCAGCAGCAGCATGATCTTCAGAAACCAACATGTCCACAGGTGGTGGAACCCCATGCATCCTTGTGGCCTTTCACAACATGGGTCATGGATGTCAACAAAGACCCTGGCCATGGTAGGACCATGGACCCAGACATGGCCCTTGGCAGGAGCCCAACCTGGACATCACCCTGGCCCCAGGTGTCAAGCAGGCCACCCCCATCAGCCTGTTCCTCACTGCTTTCATTTCTTTAGTTCCATCTCTTACCACAGCACATGAACTGCTCTGCTTCTCTTTCTCTCCAATTTCTCTACCATGTATTTGTTTATCATAGTGGCATTAGGCAAGCCTGTGAATGTCTTCAGTCAAGCTTATAAGGACCCAGGATCATAAAAGAATCTTTTTGAGGCATATATTGGGGATATATTTTTATGTTTAAAGTCAACTATGTATTTAAAAGTTTAAGTGTATGATGTTTAAAATTCTATCAAAGAATCATATTAACCAATTGAGAAAACTATTTCTTCCACACTCAGAATGCTTTATTTGCTCATAGTTCTTTATGTAGGGTTGAGGCCTCTTGGACATTCCCCTGTCCATGTTAGCATCTCTATAAAAACATATGCAAAAGTAACATACAGACTGAGCAGGCCATATTTATATGTGTAGGCATATATATAAATATGCATATACAGGTATGTATATAACAAAAATTAGTGGGTAAAAAAGGTCATGAATTTATAAGAGAGCATGGAGGGGTTTATGGAAGGGTTTGGAGAGAGGAAATAAAAGGGGAAATGATGTAATTATATTATAATATGAAAAAATAAAATAAATTTAAAAATGGTTCTTGGATCTAAACAGAGAGTCCTCAATAGAAGAAATAAAAATAGGTAAGAAATACTTTTAAGATGTCTAACATATTTAGCAATTAGTGAAATGCAAGTTAAATCAGCTTTTAAAGCTTTAAAAAGAGATCTTCAAACTCCCTGTTAGTAGTTTATTCTAACGAAGAAAAATACAAGGATGTTGAATAAAAATATTTCCAAATCCTAGATCGAGTGGATTGAGAATCATTGCATTTCTGTGCTACAGAGTGTCATGTAAGTAGGAAAAGGATGGGCTACAGCTGTATTTATTAATTTAGAATACATTTCTGTAAGAAGAACTTCTAACCAGTCTTATTAATAAACACGCGGAACAAGAAATAAGGGTGAAAATCTGACAGAGATCAGAGGAATTAGGAGCAAGCCACCACTCACCAACGCTGCCTCTACT